>CM074504.1:24510953-24713964 GCA_037389245.1 Oryzias sinensis
GACCCTTCAATCATCGGACAACCCGCTCAACCGCCTGAGCCACTGCCGCTGTTATTTCATGCTAAAGTTAAACCCAGTTTGTCCCTGATGTGCACATTTGTGTTCAGCTTCAAAGTAAAAGCAAAATATGGCACATAAATGTTGAATAAGAAAAAGGGAAGATAATTTCAGGCAGTAAAGCGGAATGTTAGGAGGAGCTGAAAATGAAATGGTATAAATCAGTTGACACAAAACATGATGAATAGTAGGAACCAGCTTGGAAAAAAATGAGAAAACCGTGTCTTAATAGGCCATTAAAGGGAAATTTCTTCTCTTTTCCGCATAACAAGAATTAATGTTTTCTCAGTGCAGGGAGAGAGAGAGAGGAAGGAGTGAGCATGTGGCACACTGAGTGATGAAATGATATTGCTCTCTTTCAGTTCATGCCGGGGTTACCTACCCTCAAGGCAGGATCTTTTGATTAGCTTTTTGTCTTACAGCTGAGAAAGCTCCGGCAACAGTGGGGACATAAGTCAGGAAATTTACAGTCATCCAGCACGGGAAATGGATTTGTCTCTGCTCTCTTTAGAAAAAGGAGAGATCCTGCACTTCATTCTGGCCACGGTACTCAAGAAAACAGGATTTTAGACAGGACTGTTTGGCCGGAGTTTGATTATTTCTTCTGCTTAGGAGCAAATAACGTGTTTTTCATTTCCTGTCCTTCTAATTAGCTGCGGTGACTAAAAGCAAACAAGCTTCCAAGTTCATCAGTTCCTAAGAAAATAATAAAGTGAGGTTGTAGGCATTATGTAATGGTGTTATGTTAAAATTAAACCCAGTAATCAATTTTAACAATAAACACAATCATTTCACTTTGTATTTAAATAACACCACAAATATTTCAAAATGACTAAACATAGTTAACGCAATTCCTTGTAACTAGGTTAATTTAAAAGTTATTGAACAATTTTTCCAGAGGTTTGTCTTAATAGGCTTGTTGGACTTCTAAGTTTGCACATGCTCACTGGAGAAATATTTTCCCCTGCCCTTTGGAACAGTTTGGAAGAATTTTGACCGTGTCTCCTTCAAAGTATGGATTGAATCTGTAGCCACATTTCTGATATGATGATAAACTTATAATAATAATCCATTTTATTTAAAAGTACATTTCAAGAAACCCAAGGACACTGTGCAAAACAATGGATAAAACAAAAATTAAAAGCCTAATAAATAGAAATAGACAAAAATCAAAAGTGAATCAGGATGGGAAGGCAGAAATAAACTGATGAGTTTTGAGTTTAGATTTGAAAAATGGTAGAGAGTCTACGTTATGGAGATCAGGAAGGAGAGAATTCCAGAGTTTTGGAGCAGAGCAGCTGAAGGCTGGTGAAGAGGCGGGCCGGAGGAACAGAGAGCTGAACGGAGGAGGAGGACCGAAGAGAACGGGAGGCGGTTTTGATATGGAGGAGGTCGGAGAGATAAGGAGGGGCCGGGTTATGGAGGGCCTAAAAGGTGAACAGGAGGAGTTTGAATTGGATTCTGGAGGTTCTGGGGAGCCAGTGCAGCTGGTGGAGAACCAGGGTGATGTGACTGAAAGAGGGGGTTCTGGAGATGATGCGGGCCGCTGAGTTCTGGACTAGTTGGAGCTTATTGAGGGTTTTTTGAGGGAGACCTGATGATCATGTTGCTGATGCTCTCTACATTATTGTTTGAATAAAAATATGGAGGTCCTGGGTGGAGGGCTATGTTGACATTTCTGTTGTCCAGATGAGAGCTGCCCTGGCATCACACCACACTTGTTATCACCTGTTGTGTCGTTGGACAGAAGGAACAGCTATAATGATCAAATGGTGGTTACCTCAAATGGTGTAAAACCAGGTGCGGTTGATGTCATGCTGATCAGGGGAGGTGGTTGCCTCGCTGTGTCCTGGAGCGTGCAGCACCTCACACATGAGTGGGCTGCACCTTGCACATGAGCGCGAAGGCCCTGCGTGCACTCAGCACGGAGTAAAATGCACACCATTACCAGCTGAGCTCAATTAAGGCAATCAGCGCATGGGGGGGGGGGGGGGGGACACTCAGAACGGCGTTTCACCACGCCATGTGTGACATCTGAGCTAGAGGACGGCAGCTTCTTCTATGAACTTGGAAGTTGAATGCAAACCACTGCGTGAGTGGGACGTGGACTTTAAAGGGCTAATGGTAAGCTCAATGCTGGACTTCTTTTTTAATGTCAGGTTATTGTTTTGGGTTAAAAAAAAATGTCAATGTTGTACAATGTCCTACAAATGTTTGTTTTGAAAATGATACATACTTGTTAACCTGAAAAAAGATTGTAATTATTAATAAAAGAATCTTCTTAAGTTAAGATAAAATTGTATTTATGTTTCCTATAATGTAACTGAGTTGTTGGTTTAATTTTCTTGGTTAGAAATTGTTGGTTTAGTTTTCATTTTGATTTATTTACCTGGTTTACCTTATGTTTGATTTAAATATACTTACCTGTTTATTTACTGTTTGATTGTTTAAAGGTTTTTCACTTACTACTACTACTACCGCCCATATCTACTACTACCAACTGTTAATAAAAACTTGGAAAGAGTGATATCCTGGGTCCAGTCCTGTCCTTTTGCAAGTGTGGGAGCACACAGTTCACAAATACACTTGACAGTGAAAAACCACGTGCAACAGTGAAATACCAAGGGTGACCAGTGAAGACTCCACTTAAAGCCCCCAACGGAGAGGGAGGGAGAAAACTCCACACAGGGGCCTGGAGACCTACCTGCCGTCCATCCAACGGTTGGCGCTGCAGGAACTGCCAGCCTGTAGGAAAAGAAATGACACTTGCTGAAGAGAAAGAAATGTAGATCATAAGGAACGGCCTAACTTATGTGACCAGACATGAACACAGCCCTGGACCACGCCGTGACGCAAAGTACCCGTGGACCGAGGAGCCGGAATCCCTGCCAAACAACAGAAGAGCTGTAGAAGCAACTTTCCTCAGGTTCTTTCGACAGTTGTTTTTCTGTCCTGAGTGGAAGACAGCCTACACTTCACAAGTTCACAAAATGATTGATTGTAAAGCTGCAGTGAAACTGTCCAAAGACCTTCTACAGAGCTGAACTGGGCTAGTGTGGTTTGTCAGCCACTTAATTGCACCAAACCCACACTCTGTCTCTACCCGTGAGATTGGTTTGGAACAGTAGTCAGAAGTACAGTGGTCTCAGCCTGAATGACATGCTGATCAAAGGTCCACACGTCCGGAATCCAACTAGAGCCGTCCTGTTGAGGTTTTGGGCTGGGGTCTTTGCTGCACTTAGTGACATCCGCAAGATGCAACTTTGTCTGGTTGGAGGGGAAAGAGGTCCATCTGCATCGATTTCTCTGGCGTGACACGGAAGATTCTGAAATCTATGACTTTGCTATCACAAGGGTAAACATCTGAGATAAACCTGCCGGTTAAATCACCCAAGTTGCCATGCGAGAGACCGCCAACCTACCTTTATTCAGTCACCTAAAAAAAGAAAGAGGTGTGCTTGAAGAAGATGCATTTGTGGATGACATCTTTATTTCTCACATAAACCTTGACCATCTAAACCTCCTCACATCTAACATTGAATGCATCCTGAGAGCAGACGGGTTCTACATGAAGCCTTGGGTCTATTCAGCTCAAAGTGGGAGGAAGTCAAGAGAGGAGAAGACAAAGCACCCAGAGATTATGATCCTGCAGAACCAGCTCACCGAAGATGACAACAAAGCCCTTGGTCTACACTGTAATAAATCCAAATTAACTTTTTTGACTTAACAAAATATTTCAAGCTGTAATAACTCTATAATCTAAGATCTGCTAATCAAATTCAATGATTTAAGTCAGTTCAGCAAGTTAAGGTAGTTGTACACTTCAACAATATTTATTGAGTTGTCTGTACTTATATTGTCATGGTGCCTCTGGCAGTCTCTCATCCCCCTCCCTTCTCTGCTCTGCTCTACTGATTGGAACCAGCTGTGGACACTCACCTCATCTTCTACCAGCTTTCATAAGGAGATCCAGCTCCAGCAATCATCGCCAGTTTGTTGCTCCTAATGGTGCAGTAAGTCTGGTTGCCAAGTTAAGTCTTGTTTACCAGTTACCTTGATACTTACCTCGCCTTGTCACTCCTATCTCAGGGTTCTTCACCACGAATGTCCACCTGGAATCCTCCTCTCTACAAGCTGCCATCCGAATTACTCCAGCCACGCTACTCAAGCCACACCACGTTCCAGCCTCGCTCTCTCCAGCCACGCCACGACTCCGGCCAGGAAACACGACATTCACGAAATCCTTTCGCCACGCTTCGTGTTCAGCTCCGATCCCATTAAAGCATCGGCAAGACTGTTTACACCGTTTACCATCATTCTACCCACGAACTCTTAATACGCCATTACCTTTCCGTCCTGGAAAAATTAATTTGTTAACTATCTACTTCGCCTGAGTTTTCTTCCGGGTTCCATCATCTGGGTCTGCCACGTCTTACAAATAATGACAGAACAAACTGGCCAATATCCAGACCCAGCTGACCCGGAAGGACTCCGCCTAGCTGTCACTCAACAGAGATTAGCTCTGGGATGCCAGGCTGAATCATTAGCTCAGATGACCACTGTCCAACAAGATCTTTTCCGACGTCTCAACGGCATTTCACAAACAGTGATGGAATTAACAGGCCAATGCTCTGCTAACTCTGCAGCTACCGCTCCACTTCCGGCTTCCAGTAACGTAGACATTTCGCCCCCGCTTGGAGTCAAGCAAGAAAACCCGAACCATTTCATGGTGTCGTAGAAACATGCAGAGGTTTCCTCTTTCAGTGCCAACTCATTTTTAGCAAGCAACACAAGATATTATCAAGCTGATCACTGCAAGATATCTTTAATTTTAAATTCTATAAAAAGCAAGGCATTACCATGGGCTCAAGCTTTCCTCACATCCAACTCCATATATCATGTTTCATTTGACTGCTTCATAGGCGAATTCAGACTGGTATTTGACGAACCTCGTAAGGAGGAAGAAGCAACTAGCCAATTATTAAGCCTCAAACTGCGCAACCGTTCTGTAAGCGATCATTTGATAAATTTCCGAATTCTAGCTTTGGAAGCTGGTTGGTCAGACGTAGCCTTAAAAGGCATTTTCTATCAATCTTTGAATGAAACTATCAAAGACCATCTGTGTTCTCAACCTGAGACCTACCATTCAGGACCCTCCAGGTAAAACCCCTGAGTAGCCTATGCAAATCAGCCACTCAAAACTTAAACCAGAAGAACGTCAGAGACGCAAAGACGAAGGTACGTGTTACTAATGAGGTCACCCGGGACACCTTGCCAACCAATGTCAGCTTCATTTAAACGCCAGAACCCCCGGCTAGAAGACAAGCTGCGGGCGGGCAGTTCCGTATCTAACACGGAAATGTTTTTATTATACATTTCTGTCAAGCTATGCCCTCAAAAGGGGATTCATTATAGTAAAGCTTTGATCGATTCAGGTGCAGAGCAAAGTTTTATTTACAGTCACCGTGTTGCCAAGCTTAATCTCCTTACAGAACCCTTGGACATCCTGTTGAAGCTGCAGGACTAGGAGGTCAACCACTCTCAGGCATCACCCATCGCACCAAACCTGTTCTGTTCAGTACGTCTGGTAATCACCATGAACTCATGCAATTTTTTGTAACCCAGAATCTTCAAACTCCCATCATTTTGGGTTTTCCTTGGCTCCACACTAATGATCCTCAGTTTGATTGGAAGAATCAACATATCACAAATTAGAGTACTTACTGTATGGCTAACTGCCTGCATTCCGCTATACCACCTTTACCATACAGTAAGAATACTGACAGTGAATCTTTTGCAATCTTTTGAAAGTTCCCTCCTGCTATCATGATTTGAAAACCGTGTTCAGTAAGGCTAAAGCAGGAGCTCTTCCCCCCCACATATGATTGTTCCATAAAATTGCTCAATGGCGCTGTCCTTCCCCAGGGGCAGACTGTTTAACCTGTCTGGCCCGGATAAGATTGGCATGGATAAATACATCCAGGGGGCTCTGGCATCTGGTCATCTTCGCCCGTCTTCTTCCCCGGTAGGAGCAGGCTTCTTGTTCGTAGGAAAGAAAGACAAAACACTACACCCATGCATTCATTTTCGTGAATTAAATAAAATCACTGTTAAAGATAAATATTCTCTGCCTCTTATATGTTCCTCTTTTGATTCTGTTGAGGAAGCTCGGGTCTTTACTAAATTGGACCTTCGCAATGCCTATAATTTGGTCCGCATAAAAGAGGGGGATGAATGAAAAACTGCATTCAATACTCCGTTAGGGCATAAAGAGTATCTCGTAATGCCATTCGGCCTCACCAACGCCCCTCCAGTTTTCCAACGTTTTGTGAACGACGTCCTCCGGGACTTCCTAAACCGTTTTGTATTTGTCTACTTACGATGCCCGTGACACCTCTCAACACACGAATCATCTACGTCTCGTTTTAGAGCGCCTTCATTAAAATCAATTATATGTTAAGGCAGAGAAGTGTGAATTTCATGTGTCTACAGTCTCATTTCTTGGTTTTATTTTTTCAAAGCGGGTAATATCCGCCCAGACCCAGCAAAAGTAACTGCCGTTACCAGTCCACCTACTCAACTCACCTCCATCAATAAGCCATACATCTGGAGTTCTGAGGCCCAATCAGCCTTTGTTAAGCTAAAAGGCCTCTGTCTCTGCTCCCATTCTGATTCAGCCTGATCCTAGTAACCAGTTCATTGTAGAAGTCGATGCCTTCGACTCAGGTGTCGGGGCTGTCCTATCTCAAAGGGGAAAAATCTTCCGGCAAACTCAAACCATGTGCTTACTTTTCCCGCAAGCTCTCACCCGCTGAACGCAACTACGACGTGGGGAATTGGGAGTTGTTAGGGATCAAACTCGCTTTGGAGTAGTGGCGCCACTGGCTGGAGGGGGCTGAGTAACCTTTCATTGTGTAGACAGATCATAAAAACTTGGCTTATCTCCGTACCGCTAAAAGGGTGAACTCTCGTCAGGCCCGCTGGTGCCTTTTCTTTGACCGTTTTTCATTTACCATAAGTTACAGGCCTGGCAGTCGGAATGTAAAACCTGATGCCCTTTCCCGGGAGTTCAGTTCCAGTGAGAGTCAGGACGGTTCCCCTATCATCTCACCTACCTGCATTGTGGGGAATCTCACTTGGCATATTGAGACTCGGGTTCTTCAAGCATAAGTTGAGGAGCCTAATCACCCTCCAGCTCCTTAAGAGACTTTGTTTGTGCCATCCTCTTTCCATTCAGATGTGCTGACCTGGGGACACACCTCTCGAATCACCTGTCATGCTTGAGTCCAGGGAACCCTTAACCTCCTGAGGCGTCAGTTTAGAGAATACATCTCAGCCTGCAATATCTGTGCTCGCTCCAAATCCTCAAACTCCCCACCTTCTGATCTACTGCAACCTTTACCTGTACCTAGCTGGCCATGGTCACACATTGCTATGGACTTCATCACAGGACTCCCGTCCTCTCAAGGCAACACCGTCATCCTCACTGTCATTGATCGTGTTTCTAAAGGCTTTTAATTCATTCTTCTTCCACAGTTACCCACAGCCACGGCAATGGCTGACATCCTCGTTCAGACTGTTTTCGCCACCATGGAATCCCCAAGGACATTGTCTCCGATCAGAGAAATAAATTCGTATCACAGGTGTGGAAGGCCTTTTGCTCCGCTCTTGGCGCCACGGTCAGCCTGACCTCCGGATACCACCCGTAGTCAAACGGTCAGGTGGAGAGAGCTAATCAGGAGCTAGGGGCCGCTCTTCTTTGCCTGGCAGCCAAAATCCCGCTGACTGGTCAAAGTTTCTTCCGTCCTCTGCTTCTGGGGTGTCTCCGTTTGAGGATACCTATAACTTTAATAAAGTAACGAATGAGCTCTTTGTTACACAGCAAAAGAAAGAGTTTCTGCTTGCAGAAAAAGAACAGATAAAGTAAACGCACGAGTTTCTGATCTTACCTTAAATTACATTGTGACGTATATATAAACAACTTAAAACTTAAATGAATTGATTCAATTGGTAACAAGTAATTGAGTTTAATTTATTCAACTTAATTTCTTATGCCTATCCAACTCAATAGTTGTTTATACAACTCAATTTTCATATCTATCTAACTAAATTTCATATTACTCCAATTCAATTAAAAGTTCTTCCATCTTCATTTATTGTACTTCTTGAACTCTCATGTCTAAGTTAGAGGATGCAGATTTTTCTCATTTTTATAATATTAAAATAAATGATACAGTGTGGATTTACGATTTATACCATGAATTTAATTATTATGATTGACTGTAATTTCAGTTGGTCTTCCATTTTATTGCACTAGTGGTGCTAAATAAACTCATCATCCTCTTCCTCCCTCTCACTCATGGTGCAGAAAGAATTGAACATAACAGGGTAAAATAACTAGAAAAAACACAGTAAAACAGCTACAACTAAACACATTTGGACAAAAACCTATGCTTGTCCCCAAATCCGTTCAGACAGAAAAAAGGGAATGGTATCCCACAATTCCTTGTGGTGCCAATCTAACAGCAGCACCAAATTTAGACCTGCTTAATTAAATTAATTTGAATGAAAGTTAAATAACTGTCTGATAAAAACGTGTTATTTTTAAGCCAACTTAACTAAAACAATGATTTATCTTAATTGTAGCAAATAATTAAGTTAGATCAAAGTAAAAAGGTTTATTTCCAACATCCATATGTGGTCTTATCACCCTCTCACTGTGGAAAAAGTATTATCTGAGCTTCTTCATCCACTAAATCATTTTCAAATGGACACGCCATGCTGCTTCACCTCTCTGTAAACAAACTAACCTTCAACTAAACCTGCTTCAGACCAGGTTATGTTCAGAGCATGAGTTGATATGGCAACATGACATACCCTGAAACATACCTCTGTTTTTAGATCCGAAAGCTGAGGTTATCTGCTTCTTTAGCCTCAAACTTACCGTGGTAACTAGCATAACCTGCTTCCTGGAATATCCCCTACTCTAGCATCCATGTTGTTTTGGAAGATTTGTTGTTTTTCATTCTGAAACACCACATGAAAAAAGCATTTCTCCAAGTTTTACACAAGGTACATCAAGCCATTGGCGCAATGGGCTATAAAATGAGAACAAAAGTTTTAACCTAAAGACTCTCAAATCCTGTATTAAAATATAATTTTCAATCCAAATGTTTTCATCCAGATTCCATATTATTTCTTTCTCACTCCACACATCTGCTCCTGGTCCAGCCCTTCTATCCAATTTTAGAACCCTATGTGGCCCACAAGCCGAAACAATTGCCCACCCCTGCTGTTCGAGCTGGTCTTATACTGGAGGGTTGATGAGTTGCAGGTTTGTCAGAATGATCTGCCATCATTATGATCACATGTGAAGACAACAGGAAAACAGGAGTGGTAGCCAGGGCCCTGCTCCAGAAAGCATGGTATTACATACAGTTTATGGGTAAGTTAGTTGATATCCTATACATTCGTTTCCAAAACCGGGGGTTATCTTTGGGGTAAGTTACCACATCAACTTACTTTCTGTACATGACCTGCTGCGAAGCAAGTCATGTACAGGAGGTAAGTTTGGTACAGGTACGTTACTGAGCATGGCGTGCTCTTTTAATGACCATCCTGTGGACATAAAAGCACAAATCAAACAAGGCGTTCTTCCCATGAGAGGGTGAAAAGTCCATGCATCCATACGCTGTCTTGTTCCGTGGATTACTTATAAAAGAGCGATTCTGTTTTACAAAAGACTTGATAACATAAGAAACATTGTTTCCTCCCACTCTTTTTCAACCAATAATTAAGATCTTATAGACCAGTGCTTTTCAACCGATCAGATGGTCAGGTGTGCCGTGGGAAATTACCCATTTTCACTGATCTAAAAACATTTTCCATCTCCAGGATATCAGCTCTGTGTTCATCCAAACAGGCCCTGATAAAACACTGAGTAGTTAGGAATATGAAAGATCATAACATACTTTTTCTTTGTGTTTATTTGATTCTATTAAAGACATTTTGATAAGAATGTTAAAGTGCCCAGGATAGCACAAGGGTTAAAAAGGGTTAGAAGTTTCAAATAGCTACAGACAGAATGGAACAGTCTGACCTAATAGTCCTGCATAGCTCCAGTAAAGATTTGATTTTAATCCTTTTTATTTCATTCATTCATCCATCTTCTTCCATTTATCCCTTTCGGGGTCACGGGGCTGCTGGAGCCTATCCCGGCCACTTATGGGCGAAGGCAGGGGACACCCTGGACAGGTCGCCAGTCTGTGGCAGATTTTAATCCTATCTTGTAAAAAGGTTTTTGTGTTTCATCTTGACTTGGTACATAGTTCTTCTGGCTCCAGAATGATTCCATCTTATCAACAACCTAATATATTTGTAAATCAACGTACAAAATGACTTTTAATCAAGTTATGCTTGATTAGTAATAGAATGAATCAGTGCTTGAATAGATATTTTTCATTTTATTAAGTTTCTATGTACTTTCGATTTTCACAAAAATGGAATAAGACTTATATTTTAAAACTGGCATATTTCTCTGTCGGTTCTTTTTTGTCAAGCTCCCCCTCTCTTTCATTGAAGCAGCCGGATAGCTTTTTTCTGATCAATACGGGCTTAAATTCTTCAAAAGTCTGCATCTGTGTCTCTGTGATTATGCTGCTCATTTCTTCTCTCCTTCAGTTTCTATTGTGATCATGAGTTCTGGGATCAGTTGAGAGGGTCTGTAAGTTATTAACTCTGGGTTACCAGCAGTGTTTGATTGAACTATGGCATTTTGGCATATGTGACCGTAGCTTATTGAACATTTCCATCAATGTTGCTGCAGAAGGACAGTCAACTGTGGGCAAACAGACCTGATTGGAAACATGTGGTTGAAGCTGAAGCTTCATTTCTGTAGGATGATCCACATGACTCACATCCCCACAATAACCAAAGCTGACCGGCTTAATAATCACTTCACTTCATTGTGAATTAATGGCAATAGTGCTAGGGGAAATCACAAGGCGAACAGTATCTTCTGAGAAGGATTACATTCAGTTGGTGACTCAATTAACTGGATTCTGATAGCAGAATGAAGAGTAACGTCAGCACACTTCCAGGCATGAGTGGGTCCTTCACTGGAGAGCAGGAGAGGAATGCTGGCATTCATGGCACTTTTTTCACTGCAGAGCGCACAGAGGAAGGATGCTTCGTACCAGTGACTGCACTCCCACTCAAGGAGGTGGGCTGCAGCCACAAGTAGACTCCTGAGCTCCTGAACTGTCTCAGTAACTTTTATCAGAACAAAGTCCGAACCTACGAGCGCTGATGTGTTTCATGCTCTGTGATGCTTGTGGAGGAACAAATGTGCTTTTGCTGCAATGCCGGAACACATTTACACTCAGAAACCATCTATCACCAATCAGCCATTTACATTCAGTCTCTCAGCATCACGAGGCCAAGAGAGGCAGATTATGGATGTGATGCCAAACAGTTGAAATGAAAATGCAATAAAAGAAGACAACACATGTTCACACAACCCTATAGATTTATTTACTGTGGGGGGTTCATGTTGTGTTTACCCAAGTGGACTGATTCCACAAGGATAAAGTTTAGCTCAATATGGAAGAGTAAAATGAAGTAAATGTATAAACCCTGCATAGAAAATAGAACTAGATATAAGAAGATTCTGGCGGAGAAGAAGTCTTTCATCAACAACTGCTGGCTTTAATGCCAATAAATTAACAAACAAGAAGGTAGAAAAACAGTCAAAGCATATGTTCATGAGCATTTGTCAATAACCATAGAGCCTACTAGTTTACAAGTAAAAAAGCAGGTGGGAAAGAAGGAATCACAGAGCTCTATAGATTCAGCTGTTCAGTTTCTCCACTCAGTGACTCAGCACATTATCAGAGACTTACAGTTTCATTTGTGTTTTGAGTTAGATACACTACTGCAGTGGTCCCATCCCCTGGGTTGTGGACCAGTACCAGTCAATGAGGCAGTTGGTACCGGGCTCCCGGGGGAAAAAAATGACCTACATTTTTCTGTTTATTTATAATCTGATTCTGAAGGAAGTTGTATTTTGGAAATCCACTGGATTTGCTCCACCACATCTGAATCATTCTTGACGCATGTCAAGTCGCTCAGTAACATCAAAAATATATGCTATTTCTAAAGCGGCTGCTAAGTACTACATTGAACACCCAAAGGGCCCAGAGTTGAAAAACAAATTCATCTAGACAGTTTTCTTTTCTGCAGAAGAACCAGTGAGAACACAGGAGAAGAACCTTCAGCTTAAAAGGAAAAAGAAACCAGGAGTCTTTACTTCAAATATGGATTTATTGAGACGGTAATTTCCACAGACCATAATAATAATAATAAATAATATTAATGAATAATATTCAGCAACAGACTGTCTAGGATGCTGCTAATAAAATCGCTAAAAAGATGGATTCAGATTTATTATTATATTTAGAAAATACCAGTTTCAATTTAATATTTGTTTTTCGTGTTTATCCGTCATACCTTTAAAGTCAGAGGAGGCTGATTTATATCACATTTTAATGAATCCTATGTGAAATCTAACATTTAAACCAGCTGCAGATCCTCCTGAGAACCGAGGGAAAAAAAAGTGTCTTACAATTTCTGTTTTTGTGTGATATCCTATCTATTTGGGCCTAAAAAAACACCTTACAATTTCAATAAAAAAAAAACAGGTCCATTGAAGAGGACAACAGGACGATATTTCTGTGAAAATAGAACTCAATTTAAAAAAACAGAAAAAAATTGCATATTCAATCTTTAGAGTCATATTCACCCAAAACACATTCAATTATAAACATAAATCGTATAATTCTAGATCCCTGTTTTGTTACTTGTTGCCTTCAAGGACAAATTGTATGTAATGAGACATTACAATGTAATGTAAAACATGTATTCAGTTCAATAGTGAACTATAAGACACAGAACATAAACAGTTCCTCCTTTCTTCTTTCTCTGGATAGTTTAACTGTGATAATCCTTGAAGCATGTTTTCTTTTTGGATACACAGAGGAACATCTTGCATTTGGTGCACCTGATGTATGTCTTGGCATTACAGCCCTTGTTCCTGCATCTTTCTGCATGTTTGATGTCCATCATCTCTGGCATGTGCCTGGCTCCAAGCCTACATACAGAAGGCTCTGGTATGATGGTTACATGTTTTGGTTGGTGGCTGGTACTCTTCCTCAATGTCTTCACAGCTGTCATCAAATGAAGGATATCCATCAGCTCTTCAGCCAGGTGCAATTTGAAGTCCAAATACTGTTGGGTGTTCTTAGATGGTCGATTTAGCACTTTGCTGTCAGACTTGTACTGGATCCAAGCATTTGTGATGGCAATGTCAAAGAAATGTGTCATCACATGAGATGTCCACTTTTTTGTCCTGGTTGACATGCAGTAGAAGCTCAGCATTCGGTCACAAAGGTCTATGTCACCCGTGTTGTCATTATATTCCCTGATGACTGCTGGCATTCTCACCAGACCAACATCACTGAAGCCCCTCTTCCTTCTTTTCTCAGCTGTTTATCTCCTGGCAGTTGGCATTGCTTTGGAACCCTGTTCTTCATAATGGTTCCAGTTGCTGGAAGACCCTTTAAAAGCAAAGTATCCATGAGGTTGACAGTTGTAAAATATCTATCAAAGAACACATGAGTTCCTATAGGGACTGACTGAACCATTCGCAAGACTGCTGCAGCTCCAACTCCCAGTCTTTGTCCAGTGAATGTATTCTTGCCCTGATAGACCTCAAAATCCAGGACCAAGCCGTTTGGTGAAGCAAGCACAAACACTTTTAGGCCAGTAGGGTTTGGCTTTCCTGGCACATACTGTCTTACTGGGCAGCGGCCTGTGAACGGGATGATTTGCTCATCAATGCACACCTTGTCCCTTCTTGGAAGGCTGAAACAACCTGGCCTCACACGGTCAATCAATGGTCTGACTCTCCAAAGAATATCTGACTTCTTTGCCTCTTCAGCTACATCCAGGTCATTTACAATCTTAAGTGAGCTCTGCAGCTTGTAGAACCTTTCCCTTGTCATTTTCCTGCTAATAACTGGCACTTTAGTCTTTTTAGCCCAAATTTTTTTGACTCTGGGATAGCCAAGGCAAGCCATGTGTACTGATATACCAAAGAAAACCTTGATTTCTTGGGTAGTGTTATTCTGTGACGTTCCTGTTGTTTGCAGCTGTCTTTGATGGGTATAAGCTGCCAGATCCTCAAAAACTTTGTCATCAATGTATTGTGAAAAGTATTGGATTGGACTCCAGTATTCACAAACTTTAGGATCATTTTCATAGGCAGGATGCTCAGGTAGCACAGGTGTAAACCTCACTTTAACATTGGGAGTTGGGTCATCTAGACCCACTAGACAGTGCTCTGAACCTTTTTTCTTCAATGATTTGTGATCTTCACTGGTGTCCATGGATTACATGAGATCTTTCCACCTTTATCCACCTTTGTCATGGTAGGGAGAACACGTCAATGCAAGGATGGGGTCATCTAAGATAGCACAAGGGTTATAAAACACACAAAAAATCAAGTTATTAAAAAAATAACAGTTATTTTTTTCCATTTACACAGTAAAAATTCTACAATGCTCATGGTCATAAAATGTAAGACATTGGCCTGAAACTAAATAAAACATACAAGTTAGTCCTGGCCCACAGAGCATGACGACTTTGCTGCTCCTTCCCTGACTCATCAGATTCTCCTGTATCATCATCTTCTTCATCTTCATCATCTTCATCTATCTCAGGTAGAATCTCATCCTCGTCATCCGAAAGCTCCAAATCTGAGGCCTCCCGCGAGTGTCTGGTACAGAATCCTCTCAGCTTCACTTCTTTCTCCTATAATAAGGTGCAGCCATTAAATACATTAAAATGGTCCCGGTGTCCTCTACAGTGGACATTCATTAAATGCCTGCTGTTTTAAAACAGAAAACATGAAACTATTTTCAGATCTAAAAATGTTGTTCCTAACATGTCTATGACCAAGAATATATATAGTTATCATAGTAAAAAATGCAATAGATACAGAATATTTGACTTACCTTTCACCTTTCCATAAAATGAGGTTGCTGGTATGGCAGCCATCTTGAGAGAGAAAGTTCCCAGCATGCAAACTCATCACATGACACATTACTGGAAAGCCCAGGGTGTCCTCTACAGAGTAGAATAGGATTTGGAAAGGTATCTCCTAATTTCTTAGAAATATATAGGTAAACAGAATGTCCATTATAGAGGACATGAATGACTGAGCAGGGTCTTAGGAGGAGATAATTTACAGATGATGAAGATCGAATTTACCCTCAAAAGTTGAGGTAAACTGGAAGTTATAAAAAACAAAAAAAAATGCCCACTTCAGTCTCATACAGATCGTAAAAATGGATTCAATTAGGTTAATATACAGTTATAAAAAGTTATAATCAAAATCCGCTGCAGAGTGGACCCCATTTTGATTTTGTACTTCTCTTTTCAGAGGACTTTAAGTATTTATGACATTTAGTTAGACTGTGATAGGCTGAGTAAACAGTGGCATGGTGTGCTCTTTAACTGCAGGGTTGCAATGGTTGGGATGCTTTCCTATTGTCTGTGGTGCTAAGGAACTTGATGTCTTTTCTTTCTGCTTTCTGGCTGGACCCAGAAGCAGGACAGAACCTGAAGTAAGATGAAAGAACAGTCTTTGTTGAGTCCCAGTAGTGGTGGAAGGTTCTGGCTTACGATGATTGAAAATTTTGGACTTTGATTCCTCTTGTTGTCGTTTCCCGCGGTATGCCCAGTGGTCCACAGTGGTGGAGACAAAGTTGGTAGTGATTCCTGGAGAAGCAGTACAAAGAGTGGGTCTGTGTGCAGATGACAGTGTGGTTCTTTGGCATAAAGCTTGGCTTGAGAACTTAGCATGAGTTAGTTTACTCTACCGCAGAAAGCAGACGGACTGATCCAAACACAGCTGGTTTATTAGCTCAGCTAAAAGTCCACAAAGTTAAATCAGAGTCAGGCAGGCAGGAGTCGATAACAGGCAAGAGATCATCAGAGGAGAGACAGGATGTTCAGGATCCAGGTGAGGGTGGGGCAGGTGGCAGGCAAACAGGGTCAGGGTCAGGAGACAGAAGATCAGGTCCAGATACAAGCCTCAGTAGTGAAGTCAGAGTGGCACAAACAATATTTCACACTGAGCTCAGTGCAGTGCTCAAGTAGACTGTGGTTTATTGAGTGAATGAGAGTGTGGCATCCAGTATGTGGGCGCTGGGGTTGGTGGGAGATGAAGTGCTTTCAGTACTCTGGAGACTCCTGCCGATGACCACAGGGGAAGATTCTGACTTCTGACACTGACGTCGGCTGAAGGGTTAAGAATCCAGATAAAGGCTGCAGACTGATGAGCTGATAGGCAGCAGGTGAGCAGATGATCACCCGATAGGTGTGGTAGGTGACCAGAATTCTGACAGGTCCGGGAGCAGTTACAGCTCTATCTCTAACCCATCTTTGGAGCTGTCTGTGGGTTGGTTTCAAATCTAACTGAGCTTCTTTTTGCTCTGAGTTCTCTCACTTTGATTAGGCTCCGTGGTTGGAGCTGAACAACTGGACCAAAACAGCCACCGTAGCCAGTCGTCACAGGATGTACACAGATTAGGCATGAAGCAATAAGACAAATGTAAAGCAATAAATGTATTTTATCAAGCAGAAAAAAGGCAAGTGACTGAAGAGTAAACAGTAAATGTCTGCATTATAGTTTCAGATGAGGCCAGCATGGTGGTTAGCACTCTCACCTCACACTGAGAAGGTCTTGGTTTGAATTCTGACTGAGGCCTTTCTGTGTGGAGTTGGTATGTTCTGCTTCTCCTGGCACACTGGCTTCGTCCCACAAAACATGCTTCATTGGGTTAATTGGTCCCTCTAAAGGAGTGCTTGTATGGCCTGTGACAGACTAGCAATCTTTAGTAGCAAGACAGGCTTTGTCAACCCTTGAACCCAAAAGGGATATGGATGGATGTTTCAGATATTCCATAGTGTCTACTGCTAATTAAGCGAGACACTATGATTACACTGCTGTCATGTACCTTTCTTTTCTTTTCATGCTATGACCTGGGCGAATACTCAGTTCTGATTGGCTGCAGGGTGTGGATTAAAAAGGGATAATGGGCTGTGATAATATCCCCTGTTGGCCGCCAGGCTTAATCAATAAATCAATTAATCAAACTTTATTTATAAAGAACTTTTCACATAATGGTATAACACAAAGTGCTTTACATTAAAACACAACAAATTAAATAATATAAAAACAAGCATGAAATTAAAAAAAAGCACAGAAATAAATAAATAACAATAAAAATAGGGTCCCCCTCCTCATACCTACACAACCCCCCACTTCTTTCACATCTCCCACCCCCTGACTGAAGGGGAAATACAATAACCAATGACAAATAAGAAAAAGGCTGAGCACGAAAACAAGATGTTGGAAACGCTGATAATTGGAACCTCTCTCTGTGAACAGCCTCATAGACAGCCAAATGTATCATCACAGGCTGGGACCGCTCCACCACAGCTAAGAGGTGATGAAGGTCCCCATCCAGAGCCGCAGCGGCTGAACAGCAGCTGACCCAGAGGGAGGGGTCCCAACTGAGGAAGCACCGGAAAATAAATAAATAATAAAATAAAAAGAGACTGAAAAAGTAAACATTGATAAAAGCAATAAACAATAAAATACTAAAATAAGGTAAATAAAAATTAAAATAACACATTAAAATCTAGTGTAAGTTCATAAAACAAGATAAAATGGGTAAATAAAAAAAAACATAAATAAATAGTCCATAAAGTTTCTCTCCATGAGATACGATTCGAACCACTTAAGAACAGTCCCTGAAAGGCCAAGACTTTTAATAATCAAACTTAATAATCAAACTTAGGATAATTAGACATAATTAATAAATATTGCTTGAAAGGGAGTGGAAAGAAGCGAACTTATATAATCCCACCCCGTTATACTATAACCATTTTATTACATGATTTATCAATATCCGGTTCCTAGGTTTTATCAGACAGAATTAAGAATCATAAGGTATCAATAAGGCACATGCCAAAGATGAATTACTTAAGTATTACGTCAAAAATAACTATTTTAGAAATTAACATGGCAAATGCAGCATCTGAAATATATGCAAATTATGTTATTTTTAAAAGTCATTCATATGCTTTAAAACATAATACTATATCAGTAAAATAGACGCAACACTGTTTCAGGAATTTTCATAGCAAAATTTCATCAAGTATCAAAAGTTAAAAACATGTGCAAAGTTATGCTACATTAGGAAGATTTTTGAATCAATTTATCAATTTTAGGAGCTAGTGAAGTAATATCATTAAATATCGATCAGTTAAACCATTTTCAATAAGTGATTAGTCATTTGTTTTACTTTTTAAATTTTTTTTTTTTTTTTTTTCATAATAAGGTAATGCTGTAAGGAAAAAAATAAAAAGGGTCCACAATCTGTCGATTGTCCAAGGTTGGTATTTCTTCTTTTACTGATAACGGCCGTTCTTCTGGGTTCAAAACAGTTAATAGTTCTCTTCGATGTTATGTCTGCAGACATTAGATTCAGGTCCATATCCTTCTTCAGCTGATATCAGCTGCGGTGAAAGTTGAGGTCAAGTTGTCTGCAGGTCAGAACTCTCTGCTGTTATTCAGGTGACGTCAGACTTATGGAGAAAGTGATGATTCCAGGTGTCATATTTCTTGAAATTATTTGGCTCTTTGATTTATTACTCCACGTTGTTTCAGACAACCATAATCAAGCACTTCTCAAAGTCCTTCATGGTCTTCACGACCTGAACCTTGGTCCGGTCCTCTGGACCGAGTGGTTTGACGTAAATCCTGCAGCCTTTAACCCAAGTGTTCTCAATCTGCTTACGCTTCCTGAGAAGCCGTGCATGTTTTGAGATTTCAGCATTCCTCCTGGTCAGATGGTCGTTCAGATAAGCAGCCGAACCTTTCAGGTTTTTGCGTTGATTCATCAGAGCTAGCTTGTGTTTGTGATTCACAAACCTGATGAGGATCGCTGGTTTATCCGTCTCCTTTCTCCTGGGGAGCAGGTGGCAGGTCTCGATGGTATTGAGATCCAGGGAAATCTCTTTAGATGTGAGAAATGAATGTATTTGCTGTTCCAGCGACGCTGCACCGATCTCCGTATTAGCACTGCTAGCTACGCTAGCGCTAGCATTAGCAGCGCTAGCTCCAGCTCCATTCAGCTTCGCTCGAGGCTTGATTGGTGCTCCAGTGAGAATGACATTATTCATCCTTACTTGCTGTTCCACATCGTCCAGTCTTTTCTCCAGAATCTCGACCCGGTTTTCTCCCTGCTCGTTTTGAGCCCGAAATCTTCGGAACTCTTCCATCATCTCCCAGAGTGGCGTTAGCTTAGCCGACACTTGATCCATAAAACTTTTCAGCGTTTCTTGATTAATGTCAAGAGACTTTTTGAGGTCTTCATATTCCTGGGGTTTCTTCGGGGGCGTGGTCTGCTCTCTTTTTTGGAGAAAAATCAACTTTTTAAGTAATTTGAAGATAGTTGTAATCGCAGAGAGGCACGCCACGCGTCCTGCTGTATAACCCGGAACCGGAAACTCAGAATCAAAAGCTACACTTAGATCTAACAGAACTAGTACTGAGATCTGACCTGAATCCGAGGCACACCTGACATCATAAACGATTTTTAACAAGCCTGTCTCTGTGCTGTGGTTCGTTCTAAAGCCAGACTGGTTTGTCTCAATAATGTTGTTTTGTAAGAGAAACTCATTCAGCTGAATAAAAACAAGTTTTTCTAAAACCTTGCTTATAAATGTCAAGTTGGACACACGTCTGTAGTTATTAAAAACTGAAGGGTCTAGGTCAGTGTTTTTCAACCAGTGTGCCGCGGCACACTAGTGTGCCGTGGGAGATGGTCAAGTGTGCCGAGAAATAGACTACGTGCACGACAGAACTTCCGGTTAACTTCCGTGTTTCGAGTGTGAGGCCGACAACTTCCTGTTGGTCGTGTTATTGTTGTGGGGAGTTTTGTTGAGTTGCTAGTTTTGAGTAAATAGGAGCGGATTTCGGGTAAAAGAGATGCGTTTGGTGTTTCAACGCGTGACAAAGACATCACAACATTGTTGTGTACCCGTGTGCGAATTTGTCAAAGTACAACAGTACTATAAGCTTTCATAGCTGTCCAGTAGATGTGTCGGTCACGGTGAGAGCCGAATGGATGGTGAACACAGCGGGAGGACTTCACCCCAAGCAAGACGAGTCGTGTTTCGTCTTTGCAGCAATCGGAAAGAAAATGCGTCATGTAAACACGCCGTTCGGAATACTTTGCCTCGGTCAGACTCGTTCGGATCAAAATTTCTTTCCGATCGAGATAGCTGGGATATACCGATCGTTGTTCATGTAAACGGTCATTCCGATCGTGTGTCGCTGCTGCTCTGGTTTACGTCATGCATAGACGGTGTTTCGCTGAGAGAAAGCTGGTGAGCTCATATGGGACCGACCAGCGGCTCCGTGGACGCCCCGCGTAAAGCCCCGCTGGGTCTCCCCTCTCATGAGTGAGATGCGGGGGGGATGCGTGCTCACTACTGACGTCTGGACCCGGCATCCGAGCTCTGCGTTCGGGCTCCGGTGCCAGTGGACCGGGTGAACCTCTCTGACTGAGCAGAGCAGCCGGATTTATTAATGTGTTTGAGGGGAGGGTGCTTTGTTACGTGTGCGTTTTGTTATGTGTGAGAATTCGGACTGCGAGCCGAGCCGCCGCTCTGGGTTAGCGGCTGCCGGACTCGCGAGGACAGAGCAGAGCACACACAGTGTGTGTGAGCTTTTCAGAGCAGAAATGCCGCTCAGTCCTAAGAAACTGTTCAAAAAATCACGACACATGGAATTGTGTTTCTAATTGTGCCCCGACAAATAAAGGCTGATGTTGTTAGCCCGTGTTGTTAGCCTCTCCTAACACTGGGTTGTTCTTCAGTTCTGTTCTTCTTCCACAAAAAAAGCACTGACCACAAGGATTAAATATAAAATGATGAATGAGCGAACAGGCACTTCATAATATTCATAAAGTTAATAAAAGCACGTTTGGAAGATCGCCTCGTATATTACCGAGCTGCTGCATAAATATGTGACAGCACAGGTTTGTTTACAACGGGACTCATTTCCTTTTCGGTATTTTCGACACGATATTTTGCCCATGTAACCACGCACTGGTCGACAATCCTGTAGATGTCGTTCACGTCGATTTTCGGGAGACCTTGTTTGTAGAAAATGGGTGAAATATACCATCTTTCGCAATCAAAATCTGCCGTGTCGCTGCTATAGAAGTCGCAAACCGGAAATGGTCGGCCTCACACTCAAGGCGGCGGAAGTAGAACTCCTTACTTTCGTGCACGGAGCCTATTGCCCTCATTAACTGATCTAAAAACAATTACCATCTCCAGGAAATCAGCTCTTTGTTCATCCAAACAGGCCCTGATAAAACACTGAGAAGTTAAGAATATGAAATATCATAAAATTATGTTTTCTTTGTGTTTATATGATTCTATTAAAGACACTTTGATAAGAAAATAATTTTTTGTTTTTTTATTTATTTATCTATTTTTTTGGATGCTGGTGTGCCGCGGGATTTTTGTCAAGGTTAAAGTGTGCCGTGGCTCAAAAAAGGTTGAAAAACACTGGTCTAGGTTGTATTTCTAGAGTAACGGTTTCACCACTTCCGTTTTAAAGACAGTAGGAAAAATACCCGTCTGTAGAGAGCAGTTCATGATCATGATTATGCGCTAATGCATGCAGTGTGGAAAGTTACACCAGTAACACAGACAGAGCTGATGGCCGAGACCGCCTCCTCCTTACTGGTTTCTTTTTTTTTTTTTTTTTTTTTTTTTTTTTTTTTTTTTTCTTTTTTTTTTTTTTTTTTAACTTGTCCTGTCCAACAGCTGGGCAGACAGATGAGAGCTGAGGGCCTCTTGTGTTGGACATATTTTACTTTAACAAGAGGGGTTATTAATCTTCAGACAAACCAAAGGTATGTCTGGATAAACCCCTTTTGTAATTGAGCCAAACTTTATTAATTTCAATCATGTCTGAAAATCTTTGGAGTTGGACCGGACGGAAAAGGAAAGAGGGGAAGAAGAGAGAGGGGCGATAGAGAGAGGGGGGGTAGGAGGTGATAATAGGAGGGGAAGGGGGATAAGACCATGAAGCAGCATAAAGCAACAAGTTTACTGGTTGTTAATCATTATGGTAAGGTTCAAATGTAGTACAATAAGGGCGGAGCCTGTCCACACACACACTCAAATGTTATAAACCTACTGCTAGCTGCAAAAAATGTTACTGGTTACTGGTTTACTGGTTTCTTGTTGACCGGGTCCGTACACCTTTACATCTTTATTCAGAGCGCTCTACGTTATAAAGTTACTACTACGTATCCATCCTTCCAGTTTGTGATCGAGACTTTTTCTTGTTGGTTTTCTTCTGTCCCATATTGATTTTGTACAAAGCAGGTTTGCAACGGACAAGACGCAGAAAAATGATTGTCATGCGAGACTGAGGTCAAGCAGGAATCTAAATGAAACTCAAACTGATAATAAGCCCATGTCAGCTGAGCAGTATCTTTTAATTTTACAATGCTTTTTTTTGTGTCTGATTTTGACAGTTGTGATCCAATGTTGACATGGGAAAACTGCACTCTTTAATTTAATAATCATTTCTCTGGGAAAAATATGTATTATTCAGAATAATATTTTTTCTCAAGTGCAGCGTGTTAGCGCCACCCAAAAAAAGAAAAGTGAAATTATGAGATTTTAACTCGTAGATTTACGAGAAAAAACTCGTAATTTTACAAGATTTAAGTTGAAGTGAGCATACAGAGCAGCAAGTGAATGCCACACAACACGGAGCAGAGCAGACCGACTAAACGCAATGAAAAGGTGGGCTGAATGTTTATTGATAAAGTTCCAAATGTTTGGAAGCTCATTTGTTTGATTTATGATTTATCAATGTTTTAAGTATTGATAGGTGGTTTGCAGGATCTCTGCAACCGTTGATGAAGCCATCGATGTCCCTGCAGATGTTCAACTGAATCCTTTTTTCCTCCATTAAAGACCAGATCTCTACGTTTGTGTGACGCTTCCGTCCGAGGTTACTTCCGGATCGGTGTTCGGATGACAGGTTCATGACGTAAGGTGACAAATGAACATCAGGTTACGTGAATGAAAAGGAAAATAAAGGCTGCAGCTGTCCTCTACACCCAAACATCTCTGAGTTCCTTATTTTACAGATGAAACTCCGCTTTACAGACACCAAACCCCGGAAAGACGGCTACACTGAAAATAATATGATTTTGAGTCACCAAAAGGTTCCGAAACGGAGCGGAAAACTTTGGTGTTTTTTCCTAGTTAATTTATGATTTCTTTCTCCTAAATTTACAACTTAAAAGTTGTAACTAAATTTTTTTTTAATTTTTATTTGTAAACTGGCCCTAAAACTCTGTCGTTTGTTACAGTTCATCTGTATAATAAATATTTCTGGGTTCTGTATTCCTCTGTTTTGGTCTTTCCATCTTATCTGTAAAAGCTTTGATAGGCATAAATAATCCTCACTTTAAATTAGGTCACAAAAAAGATAACTAACAAGTAGTAAATGTTTTAAAACTATCAAAATTAAGATTTGAGTTAGAAAAAGAATAAAGGTTTATATATTATTGTTTAACAGTAACGTACATGTCTAACCATGTGGATGTATAAATTTAGATTTAAATCGTTTACTTACAATTTATAAATGCACTTATGACTTAAAGAGCCACATTTAAATAACTGGTTTGTAAATCATTTAACACTTGATTTAAATATGTTAAATAGTTGATGAAGAAAGTCTTAGCATGTCATTAATAAACACACTATAGTAATCCTCTTTGATCAAAAATAAAGCATTTATAACAACATAAGTTACTTTTTAATGTGTAATAAAGTAGGAATGATGCTCTATTAACATTTCATTGTTTATTCATGCCCAGCTAATGCTTAACTGATTTTTCATAGTGTGTGATAATGTATTAGCCATGCGAGTCAACAATAAATGGATCAACCTAATATTATTTGATCCAAACTATATGGCTATTGCCTGGAATGTTTTACCAAATCTGAGGCAGGCAAAAGTGTTTAAAAGCGAAACAGAGAAAAAAAGAGAGACTGGACATGCAGGAAAAACCCAACACCATTCCTCTCTGACAACTGAAAACTGGTTTTTAGCCACAGACAACAACTCTGGTTATTTAAAGCAAGAAAAGCTACTCACAAAAATGTAATTGATGAAAATGTTGACAGAAAATTGCAATAAGAAATTAAAAGACATTCACACAAGCCTCCACTTTATCCTTATCAAAAAATTGCACACTATGCAATGTTGTGACTATATAATCTTTTTTTAATTGCAATGATTTGTTGGACACCGCGGCATGTAGGTGATACTGAACCGTTACTGTTAAATGTTTCCACCTCGTATTTTCTAAGGGGAAAAAACCTTTTTTTAACATTTTTTTAATCCACGAGTTCTTTCATGAACTTTGGATCTGAATACAGACGGGGAGGTTTTTAACTCTTGGACCTGTTCTATGTATATGTGCCCCTTTTGGAAGAGCCAAGAAACGTATTGCTGCAGTTCTTGAATGAGATCGAGAAGACAAAGAAGCATTCTAAGAGCTGCTAGATCTTGCATGTGCATAGTAGGTTGACCCTAGAGGCCAAGATGTTTGGAGAAAAGAACTGCAGGGCTTGTTCATGTGTTGGTGAACACAGGATATCCCACCTATTGATCTGTATGCAAAGATAACCTCCACCCGCTCCTTGTCTTTCTCCACTCTGAGTTTATTCTTCTCATTCCCTCTGGCTGCTGCATATTTCTTCAGTGTTAGTAGTTTTCTCTGTAGTAACATCCTTTTAAGGCAGGGGTGGGCAAACTGCGGCCCGCGGGTTGGATCCGGCCCGCCTCCACGTTTGGTCCGGCCCGCTGAACAATAACAGAGACCCATATTTTTTTTTTTTTAATCTGGCCACACGATCAAGACGTAACAATTTCTTCCCCCCTTCTGCAGTCTGTGCTCCAACCTGAGACCCTCTAAAATATCTGTTAAACAGAACAGAAGACAGTCTTTGCTTTCAACGTTGCAGTTCATCTTTCCCGGTTTAGCTCATCCTTTAAGAGCGATAATGCTGCTTTTTTAGCCTTTGTGCAATCTTAGAGTTTGATGTGTTCTCCCTACCATGACAAAGGTGGATAAAGGTGGAAAGATTTCATGTAATCCATGGACACCAGTGAAGATCACAAATCATTGAAGAAAAAAGGTTCAGAGCACTGTCTAGTGGGTCTAGATGACCCAACTCCCAATGATAAAGTGCCAAGGATAGCACAAGGGTTACACAGTGCACCCTGTTCTGTGTCCTGATTGGCTGGAGACCCTGTCAATCAATCTCCTCAGTCCGTGCCGTGTCTCCTGTACAGAAACGTGGAGCTCTTCAGATCAGAAATCTCTGATCGATCAGATCTTTGTTTTCAGCCTCAGATCCTGAAACTAATTTCTATGAAGGTTTGAGAATTTAAACCAGAGAAAAGGAGAAAATGTTTATGTCTGTGTGAGGAAAGTGTATTTACTCAGTGAGGAGTTTTACTGCCATAAACGTCTGGATTCAGACGTTTATCTGACGATAATGAAGGTATGAGTTGAACCAAAGGAGTGAGGATCTATCAAGGCCAATTGAATGAAGTTTGTCCAATAACAGATAGTGATCTACCATATCAAAAGCTTTGGTAAGATCGATAAATAAGGCACCAGTTAACATGTTTTTATCCAAACCAGAGAAAAAAATCATTGGGAAATTTTAACAAGGCTGAAGTTGTGGAGAAGTGCTTTCGAAAACCAGATTTGAAAGGAGATAATACATTATTAAGTGTTAGGTATACTGAAAGACGATTAAAGATGATTTTTTCATATACTTTGACAATACTGTTGATGATTGAGATTGGTCTATAATTGCTCATGTCATTAGAATTCCCTCCTTTGTGAAGAGGTACAACTTTTAGACGTTTCCAAACCAAGCCGTGCTAAAAGAGCGATTTAAAAGAGCAGCCAAGGGAAAACAAAGCACATGGGAAGCAAGTTTACTAAACTTTGCTTCAATGCCATCTGGACCAGCGCTACTGGTGGAGACCTGTTCCACATCAGTAGGATTGACCATTCTGAAGGAAAAGGTACTGTCTCTGGACATGTTAACAGAATGAGAAACGGAGTGAGAAGGAGATTGAACAATAGGGGAGAGCATTGAGAAATGCTGACAGAATGTCTCAGAGATAACAGCCGGATCATTTGGGCACACATTGTTAATAAGCATATTAGTTGAAGCAGAATCAGTTTTTCCTAGTAGGTTGTTAATTTGCCTCCAGAATTGCTTTGGATTATTAGCATTGTGAGATAGACTATCTTTGTAATAGTTCGATCTAGCATTTCTAGTTCTTGTTGTGCAGATATTTCTTAAAGGTTTGTAAGCATCCCGATCAGCAGGGTCTTGAGTATGATGGAATTTTACCCAGGCTTTATCCCTCCGTCTGAACAGACTAATCAGTTCCCATTTACCCACGGCATCTGTTTACCTTTGACTCGGATCACAGTTGGTGATGCATGTTTATCAATAACATTCAGTAAGTCAGTAGAAAAATAGTCCCAAGCTTCATTTATGAAAGGTATTAAGTTAAGTCTAGCCCAATTAATGTTAAGCAAATCCTCAATAAGGTTATTAATATTTAATGTTTTTGTTTGTCAAACTTTAACCAATTTTGGGGGAAGATGAGGAGTTTTAATTTTCCAAATGCAATATATGATACAGTGGTCACTGAAGCAATCTACTGGGTTCATTGTAGACAAACCAGGCCCTTAGTTGATCTATTTCTGGTAATAGACTCCTCATATTAACATGGATAATTTGAAGACCTTTAACCATAATCCAGGGAATAGGAGAGAATAAACTCCAATAAACAACACTGAATGAAGCAAATTTGACTAAAAATAAGTACTGAATTAATAATTCCCAAGGGCACAATAACAGTCACACACATGCACATACATTCACACAAAACACATAATTGAAAAAGCTGGAACATAGCTGTTCAAAACCAAAAAAATTATAAAGATAACACGGCAACCTCAGTCTGAAATACAAAAAATACAAAATACAAAAAAGTCAGTAATATTGTAATTTTCCAGTGGAGATTACCACCAGATGGAAATGAGTATTACCAAAAATAAAGAAGAAAAGAAAAAGAAAAGGAGAAAAATCTGCTCAACAACAACAGGAGAAGTAAAAAAAAAAATAAGACAAAATTATAAAGAATCAACATACTTGCCTGCTGAGGCACTTCTTTGATTTAAGCTGTAATAATCACACTGAGGGAAATTGAGTTGTCAATCCAAACCTGACTGAGGTGGTTATGAAATGAAACGGCTCAGCTTTAGGTTTGGCATAGGTGACCGAGGTTCAGACTCACCATAGAATCATAATTCAATGCATGACCATGAAAGTTTTCTGTTAATGGATGACCGTGTTTAAAAATGAAACCTGGATAATGTGCACTGCTTACGATGATAAACGATGTTCTTTCAGTGTCGGTTGGGAGAAAATGTTCAGTTTTAGCAAAGATTAAATTTTGATTCATTGCCATGACCCAATTAAAGGGGAAAAAAGTTGGCACTCATTATGTTCAATCCAGAATGTATGGCTCTGACTTTTAATTCAACAGGCTTTTTGTTTTGCCCCAACATCAGTAGCCTGCAGACCAACAGTCACAGCTGCCAGAGTCAAATAAATAACCCGCCTGCTTTATTCCACAGCCTGGAGGAGCAAGCCCATATTAAACCTCTGACAAATGACTTGAGTTCTCCTAAACTATTGAAGGACTGAACGGTGAATGGACAGGATGACAAAGCAAATGAAACATTGAGTGGACTGGAATGCTAACTAGTGCAGGTAGGTTTAAGTTTCGCCTTTAGAAAATGTGGCTGATGGAGCAGCTCAGAGAAACAAGGGTGAACAAACACAGCTCAAGGGCAATAACCAGAAAAGCAGCATTGCCCTGTGCTTTAGCATCAGTTCTGGCGGATCTGGATCTGTGACTGAGAAGCTATTCCAGCTGCTGCAATTGAAGCCTTTGCAACAACTACTTTACGGGTAGTTAAGGGGGGTTAAGGAAATTGGAGCATGATTACAGAAGTGGGAGGTGTGGTACAATCATAAAGCAACAAGCTGCTGGAAGTTTAACATCATTGCTTTTAGTTTGTAACATTTCACTAAAATGGTATAAACATACCTGTTAGCTCCAAAAAACTTCACATACAAACACGGTACAAACAGGTACACAAAACAACTACAAAATTATGCATACAGACCAACACATGTGAAGCATTTCATTCAGTTATGCAAACTATCTGTGTAAAGGTGAGATGGCACCTGTCCTCATGTGGGTGTTTATGATCTGCTGAGGTGGATAATGGAATGTAAAAAGAGGGAGAGTTCCCTGTTGTCCCCACACCAAGACCCCCTGCTGAAGCACCAGCGGTAGCCAGGGCCCCTCAAACACCAGCACGCTATAGCAGATAAAGCAATGCGCCCACTGGGCAATCACATCAGCTACCCACACCAGGGCCAGCGTAAACGCCACAGGGGCCCCCAACGGCAGAGAGCAGGGAGGCACAGGAGCACAGAGAGTGGGGGCGGGGCCCCGTTCTGGGCCCCCTGCTTACCAGGCTAGGAAGTGAATCATTTTTTGTTTATAAGGATGTCTGGGTTGTTCCAGATGGGTGTCATTTTGCACGGTAAAAGTGAGGATTTTGACACTTTGAGAAATTCCCACCAAGCTGTTGAAGTGGCATTTATGTTAATACTTTGGAAACAGTCCTTTTTTAACTGTTTGGCTGATAAATGGTAGATCTGACAGGTTGATCTTTCCACATAACGCCTGTTCCAAGTCTAACCATGAGTTGGCTTCTGGATTGTTTTATTACCATTTTAAGATATATTGTAATCTATTAGAAAAGAAATAGTTTTGGAAGTTAGGTAATTCTAAGCCTCCACAGCTTTTTGCAGATTTTAAAGTTTTTAGACTAATTCTTGCAGGTTTATTGTTCCATAAGAAGCTTTATATGGATGAGTCTAATGTTTTAAACCATTTTAGTGATGGTTGTGTGGGGATCATTGAGAAAGGAAAATGAACTTTTAGCAAAATGTTCCTTTTAACCTTGCCCATAAGGGACAATAACAGGTTGACCCAGCGGGTTAGATCATTGATTAAAGAAATGGGGCGATAGCTTGAATGACTAGTGGGGTCTTTGTCTAGTTTTAGAAGAAGGATTACGTTGGCGGAGTTCATGTTAGGTGGCATTGTATGGCTTTCCTTGATAAATGTTACCATTTCATAAAACGTTGGTGCCAGCTGTTCCCAAAATTCTATATAAAAACTCAGCAGGAAAGCCCTGAGGGTCTGGAGCTTCACTGTTAGGCAGAAGTAATAGAGCTTCCTGAAGTTCAGACAACGAGATTGGTGAGTCTAGGCTTGTCATTTGATCTTCATTTTACCTGGGTAGGTTTACATTATTAAGAAATGAGTTCATGATTATCTCTGGTGGATTGATCTGTGATGCGTATACGTTTTTATAAAAGTGACTTTTCCTGTTTGGTCCATAATACATGCGACTGTTGATTTTTCTTTATTATTTTA
Organism: Oryzias sinensis; assembly: GCA_037389245.1. Taxonomy (NCBI): domain Eukaryota; kingdom Metazoa; phylum Chordata; class Actinopteri; order Beloniformes; family Adrianichthyidae; genus Oryzias; species Oryzias sinensis. The sequence continues at coordinate 24,540,808 of CM074504.1, forward strand.
AAAATAAAACTAGGAATTTGCAAACATTCCATATTAATGACTTCCCTTAAGGTGGCCACACGAGCTACAAGGGAACTGCAAGACACGCCTCTACGAGACCATCTAATGGCCTGGACCAAAGGCTTAAACAGCCAAGATGCTCAAAACATTTGACTTTGTTGCAGTCAGACATTTACTGCATTATGCAAACCCGTCTGGGTGTCAGCAGAACATTTGTTTGAACAAATCCTGGGCCTCAATTGGAAACAGCCCCTGATCTGTCAGATTAGCTGGTCTTGCTTGTTTGTCAGTGGGACCACACATCTTTGACTGTTTTTTGTTTAGTTAGACTGAAGAAAGGCTGTTAGACATTAGAACAGGGGTCACCAACGGTGCCCGCGAGCACCAGGTCGCCCCCAGTGGTCACATAATTCACCCGCAGGCCTGTTTCTAAAAATAGCCTAACTCACCAGTAAGCTGCGTCTATAGTTAACTTTTATTCTGTTTCTATTCTTTAAATTCACACTTGCATTTATATAGATTTAAAAATGACGATATCTTGAAAATGTGTTCATCATACAGTGTTCCCCCCTTTTTGGCGTTTCAATAGTCCTGGTTTCACATGCACCGATTGAGGTGCTGCTGAGGAAGGGGGGCGGAGGTGAAGAGCACGCCGGCCTGTCAGCTTCCAACAGCTGGATCCAGCGGTTCCTGAATCCTATAACCAGAGTTTGTGTCCCTGCATGGAGAAAGGGGATCAGCTGATTCAGAAGCTGCCTTAAAATATCTGGATACGCTGAAGAAGATAACTGCGAAGAATAATTATCATTTCTCCTGAGAGAAAGCCAATATCAGTACAGATTTCTGTACTATTTCTGTACTGAATCTGTACTTAGACTCTGAGACTGTTTCCAGACCACAGACTGGGAGACACTCTGTAGCTCTCATGAAGAGGACATTGATGGCCTGACCCACTACACCCCAGACCACCCTAACTTCTGTGTGGAGGAAACTGTGCCAGCCCAAGAGAGTACGATGCGAATCCAACAACAAGCTCTGGGTGACCCCTGAGCTCAAAGCCCTGCTGAACCAGAAGAAGGGCTTTCTCTTCAGGCCAAGGACAGCTCCAGATTAAGTTCTCAGATGAAGTTTGGAGATTAGACATTGAATGGGATCTCCTGAATATCCTGACCAGGAAGCTTCTGGAGCATCAGGAACTCTTGACCAAGAAACACAAGGAACCTCGGGACCTCCCTGTAACATGATAGCATCATCTGCACTTTTACCTGGACATCAGCCTGTTTTTCTAAACCTGTAGATCCAGCTGGCTGGCCATCAGTTGGGCAGAAAGACATTTCAGATTAGTTCTCATTTTACTTTCCCCAAATAACATTGGAGGAGCTTTAATTGTTAGGAATTCAGGAGGACAACCCAACCCAACTAGGCAATGCACAAATAAGGATTAATGTTTTAGTAGAGAGACTGAGGGAGTTGATTTGGCGCCTGATGCACAGGTGAGCCTGAAGGTCTGATAAACAAAGTTGGTTGTAATCCTGGTAGCATGTTTCGGGGTGAGGACAAGCGCTTACGTAGGAGATTTATAGATGCGGCACCAGCTGAAGAAATCTGCGGTGAGTCGCTGCGCAGAGCGGATGACATCACCAGATTTGCTGGGGGTTCCCCAAGGTTGAAGAAGTGGGGGGTGCAGTCCCGTTGACAGGTGATGACCGATGTAAAGCTGCGTCTCTCAGCTATGTTATGAGGCAATGTCAACAAACATTCCACTCTCCAAGGTGGAAATAGAGGAGGAGATATAAAAGGCAGAAGCCTCCAAAAGAGAAAAGTTTAAAACTCTTAATCAGGGGTCCCCAAATCCAGGCCTAGAGGGCCAGTGTCCTGTTGGTTTTCCAGAAAAACCTGCCTTATTTGCTGCTGATTACCTGGATCATGTGTGTTTAGCCAATATGGAGCTTCAATGGCAGGTTGGTTGGAAAGCATGTAGGACACCAGCCCTCGAGGCCTGGATTTGGGGACCCCTGCTCTTAATCAAGGCAAGAAAAAGGGTGTGAACATGAAAAGGTGACAGGAGACTCAACTGAGACTTGCTGAAACATGAACTGACTCAACAAACTGGCAGTGAAGGAGTGAACCTGAGTCTCTTAAATAGGGTGGGGCTGAGCTGCTGCAAATGGTTAATCACCCAATACAGCGAAGTGAAATCAGTGTGGTCGAAAAGGAGGGTGGCAGAGAAGGTGCAAGACAGAATCATGATATTTATCATCACTATTTTCAAAGAACTCTAATGAATGGGGTAAAGATTAAGCAGATTTAGCTTGGTGACTTTGCAAATAAAAAAGCCACATAACAAACATTTTAAGACCAATACATTGTGACTGCGTGGTACTGTAAAGATGTCTGTCACAAGAACAGGCAGACGGCTGGATCCAAGGTTTACTAGCTCAGCTAAATGTCCACAGAGCTAAATCAGGATCAGGAGTCAATAACAGGCATGAGATCATCAGAGGAGAGATGGAGGGATGGTCAGGATCCAGGCGAGAGTCAGGCAGGCGGCAGACAAACAGAGTCAGGGTCAGGAAAACAGAAGATCTGGTCCAGATGTTACGCTCAATAATGAAGTCAGAGTGGCACAAACAATACTTCACACTGAGTGCGGCTCAGTGCAGAGCTTATATGCTGTGGTTGATGAATGAATAAGAGTAAGGTGAGGTTAGAACTCTGGAGATGGTTCCCACTGGTGACCCCAGGGGGACACAGAGTTCTGACAGTAATATTATCAGGTGTTATGCCGATAAATGTGGGACTAAGGTAATTAAACATTATTTTGAGTGTATTTTTTATTGCACTTGTTGGTTTATGGGATTTTCTTATTCAAAGCAAATATTTACGTAAATACTTAATCTCTTCTATTTATTGACATATAGAGGTTTCTATTCCTTGTTTTGTTTTTTTCTTTCTTTTTGTTCTTGCCTGAGTGGTTCAATTTATGATTAGTCTGTTTTGCTCCTGAAGAGGAAAACATTATCATCTTGGTAGACCAAAGGGGTTAGTTTTATAATCTGGAGGACACCAAACGGTATCTTGCCTGGAGCCCCCACAAAGAGAAGCAGCCCTCCCCATGAGTAATGACTATGATCGCATTCCTCTGTTTGCCTAATTACCTTTTTGGATCTATTTATCACATATAGTTCTGAGAAAGCAGCTGCTGTAGATCACACAGCTGAAGCAGAAATAGTTAGCTGGGTCAAGTCTATGCATAACTAGCAGTTCCAGCCCATTGAAAGAACTAGGTAAGGAGCAGGAACTTGTTGGTCCCTTCTCAATGCACCACATTCAATATTTTCTTTCAGCACCTTCAACTTCATCACCAAACTTGTTCTTGATCATGTGACTCTGTGAACCTGACATCAACATGCTATATCTTTGTCCTCCCAGTTTCACAAAAGAACGCACAGAAAAGACAGCCAGGAGAGGAGCAAAGAGAGAAACTACAATAGAAAAGACTGAGCGAAGAAGAAGGAAATCGAGAAGAAGGGGGAAGGCTGGAGTGGCAGGCAGAAGCTGAAATGTTTCACTTCAGATTGACACTTCAGTGAGGGCATGCCAAGTATGGAGACAGGATTGGTGGGGAGAGCGGCAGTTGTAAAGTAGTGTCCATAGGGGAAGAACAGTTAAGTGTTCCCTTGGAGTCTTCACTGTGGAAATGAATGGTTGGCTCTCCTTGAAAACCTGAGTTACTATGACAACCAGCTCTTGTCTCCATTTCTCTGTAACCAGCAACCCCTCCACCCTCACTTCCCTACTTTGTGGACACGTAGACATGAACTACCAAGACACGCACCCCCGTGCCGGTAGGCCTAAGTGGCGGCGCAGCGGGAACACTAAGAGAGAACGTGCATGACAGCCTTCATCTTAACACAACTAAGAAATCTGCTCCTCATGTGACATACCAGCAAATTAAATTCTACTTCACAAAACGTTTCAATCTCAAATAAAATGATTCCATGTTCAGCAGCATCATGTGTTCACTCACAGCACATTTCCCTCAAAGATGTAAGGATTCAGTGGTCTGGTTTTCTTTGTCATGTTTTTGGTTTCCTTGTCAGTCACTCCACTTTCAGGTTCATGATCCACAGCTGTCTTCAGTTCAGTTAATTGCCCTCCGCCTATTCAAGTGTCTTGGTTTCTGTTCATCCTTGTCAGGTCATCTGCTCTGTTTTGTCACCAGTTTGTTTCTCCCCATAGTTTTGCATTGTTTCAGTTTGTTTATTAAATATTATATTTCTGTCACCAAGCTTGGTCTCCTGCATTTTGGGTCCTCCACCACCAGTTCTTGACAAAAGAACAAAGATGCATTGTCCTGACAACATGACATGGAATCCAGATGATCCCAATTATTTCAATGCTTTAATAAATCAAACAATAATTTTACCAAATATTCATGTACCAGAAGTTCAATTATGTACCTTATGTACAAGTATAATTAAGAGACATTATTCGGATGGAGAGCAAACACTAACAAGAACAACAATACATTTAGTCCGTATAATTTAAAAAAGAGCAATGAAAAGGAAAAAACCTTCACTGTTTTGTTAAAGACCATTAAAGAGCTTTTTTCAAGATATATTGTACTTCTCTATTCAATAAACACAGAACAAATAAAAAACTAAGTATCATATTCAGGCAGTTTGTTAATGTTGTTGAAGTTCTGCTATGAACATTACCATTCAATTTGAAAAGAGTAAGCTCTGACCCAGGCGTACGCACAAAAACGGGTGTAATGAGAAACGGCGACACCGTCGGCAGATGGAAGAAACACGTGAAAGTGAAAATGACAATCCTGCCTCTCAGAAATAACATGAAGACTTCACAAAGCAAGTCTGACAATTAACAGCTACACCAACACCGTTTGATCGATCAGCAGTGAAACAAACAAAAAAGATCAAACGGAAATTACAACAGAAATTCAAATGAACACATATTTGCAGAAAGAAAAGTGAAATATGTTCTGCAATACTGGCATGTTGTGCAATTCATCCTCATAAATAATTTATTTACAGAACGAAATAATGTCCAAAACTGATATTCTCGTCAGTGTGTCCGTCTGGTGGAGCAGATAGAGGTGCAGGCGTGCGTACGGACGGACAGATGTACTAATTGTCCACTGGGGAAAGTTGTTTTCATAATAAAACATTTCTTCATAAGATATGGAATTATGGTATTCATGCATATGCCTTAAGTATGTTTTATTTTTGATAAAACAATGTATGGCGTATGTCTCAACCATTCAGAAAGCAACAAGAAATTACATTTGCTGATCAATTTCCCATTTCCACGTGGATTATTACCGACATCTGTAGCTTGTCAGATGTAATTAAATGGAAGGAAATAAATGCCCCATCACAATGCGTAATGACGCACAATGGCTGATCTTAGAAGATGTGGCAAATGGAAGAATTCGGAGTGAACGCATCTTTAGACAGCAAGAAGACTTTCTGGCAAACGAGGACGAGTGGCTTATGAGCCGGTTCTGACTTTCTCGAGCCGTCCTGTTGGACCTCTGCGGGCTTTTGGGCCCGGCGTTACAGAGGAGACCTCGGAGGAAACACGCGTGTCACCCGGTGCATGCATCTGGCGCTCCGGTACCCCCCCCTGTAGCCTCACAACCTCGGACCGGCCACGGTCGCATTTACGGCGTCTGCCACCGTTTGCCGCTCACGTGCCTTTCTGGCATTAGTAATGCCCACACTGTGCCCTCCAAACAACACTTTTCTCCTCTTTTCCACCTCGCCAACGATAACTTCTACTTCACACTGAGTGAAGTTACGTTTTTTTGATTTCCTCTCGGTGTTTGCCATGGTTTCGCAATCAATGAATATTCATTTTTGGGCGTTTCACGGACTATTTATGGGCAACTACACCGAAAAAACTAACTTTTTGCTCCAGTAATATATACGTATTTATTCCTTGTAATATTTACAAAATAATTTGAATATTTTGCTAATACAAAGATTTTTCTAGTAAATAGTTTACATTTTACATATTTTTTATGAGTAATGACAAACTATCTGTTTATAAGTAAGAACTACCTTTCAAATTTTAGAAATAAATGTGGCAGCATTCATTAATATTTTGTAAGTTTTACTAGAAAAACTTCAGTGGTTGTGCAATGATCTGCGCGCATGCGCACACGGCCAGCGCCTTCTTTTCCCTCTTTTTTTCTAGCGGAAGGAGCAGAGGAATGAACGGAGAAGCGGAGCAGGAAGCCCTCTGCTGCCGTACCGTAAGTATTTTAAATACAATAAAACAGTTTTACTTTTGTTAATGTTTTGTCAGAAGCAGGAGAAATCTATATCGCTAAATTTTGAATGTATTTGAGTCGTTGGTGGTTTTATTCGCTGAATGTCAGGGTAACTGCTAGCTTACTACTTTCTCAAGTTAGGCGGGAGTTAAACGAGACTGAATAAACAAAATTCGTGTAGGGAAAAATGTACACACACACACACACACACACATACATTTTTCCCTACACAAATTATATATGTTGAACTGCCGGCCGGCGGTGGTGGTTATGAACTGTCGACGGGGGACTCGGAGCCGTAGAATTTGAATTGACGGCGGGGGAAAAGGTTTTTTTTTTAGAAGCACACTGAATTTCAACTGTCGACCGGGACGGGGGTGGGGTTCTGAACTGTCTTTGGCTGAATTTGAATTGACCGCAGAAACAAAAAATGTGTCCAAAAGCGCGAGCATTTGAATTGACAGGGGCGGCGGGATGGGTGGGTGTGGGGTGAGACTGTACAGGAGCCGCAGGTGCCTTTTGCCACAGCTGAGACGCTGTAAACTCCTAGTAAAGTGTGAAATACAAGATGAGGACTGAGGGAGAAGGATGCTTTAAAACTTTGGTGAAAAATGGATGACCACGGCCAAATGACACATTCATTGAAAGTGTTACTTAGAGACTTTAATTGTGTGCACTTAATTCAAAACAGAAACGGAATATAAATGTTTATATAGTTTTGTAATTTAGTCAAATAATACAAAGCTAATAATTGAATTAATGCATGTTCTATCTAAACATATTTTTTACCAACAGGAGATACTTATTAGTGGATGAATTACCAGAGAAGAGATTGGATTGGGAAACAGCTTTATTCAGGCATGTAGAAAATAAAACTAATTTTAGCAATCAATTATTGTAACATTTTTTGATTTTATGAAGTTATATTTATGCATGTTCTTGTTTAAAGTTCTCTGTGTGTCATTGTGTTGATGTTATTCTTTTTTTGTTCTTTTTTAGGGTGCTAATACGGGGGACAGTTCAGTAGGAACAAGGAGGTGGAAAGGTTCTCCAGCCAACGGCTTGAAGTAGTGAGGTCCAACCCTGCCATTAAAGATTTCATGGAGAGATTGCCTGCTTTATTTTCTAAAACTGAGGTATGAGGCTTGTAATTCTTGAACATTTTTGTGCATCTTAAATTTACTTATTTGTTTATTTTTTAGATCATAGAGGAATCATCATGGGATCATGGTTACACCCATTTCCGTGGAGCAGATGTTCATGTACAACTTCGACAACTGCACACCAAAACTTATTGGTCTGATGGAGGCAAAAGGAGGGATTGTTGGAAGCAAGATTATGCTGATTTTGCAAAAACTTAGACAGGTGGGTTTAGTCAAAATCACTTTTGTTACTTTGACTTTTTGTGTTGCACAATTAAATGGCATCTTTCTACATGACTACTGCTTAAAACAGAAAATAACACTGGTTTTAAGTGCCACTAACTTTTGTTCACGATGAGACGCCTTAGTCAGGATGATTAAGTATGTTACTTATGAGTAAGTGATTACTCTAAGTCCCATCTCTTTTTCAATTACATCATACTGCACACACTACAACAGAGTATTAGGGCCAGTTTTGCAACAGCATTTTTGTTCTTTTGTGATTATGACTAAAGTCCTACATTTACAAGAAAAAAGTTATAACTCAAATTATGAGAATTCGGTTGTACATTTATGACTTTAAAAGTCACATACTACATTTTTACTTTTCCCCGTAAGTTTGTGTTATTTAAAGTCATGTTTTTTTACTTCAAAAGTTGTAAACATAAGAATTTAAAATGCGTAAATTTACAAGAATAAAGTTATAAATATTACTACTTTTCTTTTTTTGATACCACTGATCGATGCTGCGTGTTTGGACTTTCTATTTTTGGAAATTGGCGAATGTATCGGTGAACTCGGCACTGTTTCTAAGTTCACCAGATTAATCAGCACCGCTCTAAGTTCGGTGAGTTTTGGTTTCACCACCAGCTGCAGGAAAGTCATCTGGAGGCTACCGCTCACTGGAGAACCTCCATTTTTGCCCTCATACAAAATGCTGAGCTCTGATTGGTCTCCACTGCAGATAATGAAACATGGAACCAACTTTTTCTTTAGCTTAAAATTGCAGTACATATAAAAACCTCTTTTAAAAATGAATGCTTACTTAAAGGAAATAGAAGAAATACCCCAGGCACAGTTTTGATGAGCAAATGACATTTCAGAATAGTCCAGAAACTGAATTCCCTGATTCACTGCCTTTAATGTAATTGGCTTTTTAACTTTATTCATTTATTTTATGTTTCTGTTACAGGAGGATGTTCACTGTGATCCCTTTCATGATGCAGACCTCATGAAAATCTTTGTTGTCCATTCTACTGAAGAAGATCCAGTTGATGGCAAAATGGTTCTTGAGGGACAAAGGATTCTTTCCCAGTGTCAAAATACTGCAAAAGCCGGTGCTCTGCTGATGGGGTACATTTATGGACTCTTTGTTTAATGATATTGTGTTGGAGGAAATGTAAACTGATGACATGAACAAAGTATATTAAGTTATTTAATATTTAATATTATTATTTAATATTTTTGTGTTTTAGAAAATTTTAATTGATTACATGAACAGAAAATTAAGTTTTTATTGGAGAATACTTAAATTGATTACATGGACAAAGTATTGGTTGATAATTTTGTGTTGGAGGAAATGTAAACTGAATACAAGAGCAAAGTATTTGTCATTTATGAATAAACAGTTGCAAAGTATGTTTTTTGTTTCATTTATTGTGGAGATTGGGTCAGGGTGAAAATATTTGAAAATCATATTTAAATTTACTCAGATGTAATATGCAATACTTAACAGTAATAGCTAAATAAGTTTAAATATTTTCAACACCTTCTTTAGTAAAGTATTGTACATTTTACTTAATTAAACTAAGTAAATGAACCTTGTAAAGGAAATATCACCAAGTAAACATTACTTAAGATTCCATCATAATGTGACTTGTGGAAGTTAAGTAAATTTTAATAAATCATTGTTTGTAATTTATATGTCCATAAACGCATTAAAAATTACTTAAGAATTGTTAGTGCAAATTGTTACGAGGATTTTCTTTAGTAAATCTTATTAGTTATTTCTTTCAGTGTATGGGCGTGTCATGACGCCGCAAAAGCTGTGCTGCATTTAGAATCGGTTGTGATTTATTGAGGGAAAGATGCGTAGGATGTGCGTGCGCACGGTTTTATAAATCCGAATATTTCTGTGCGTACGCACGTCCTATGTTTCATCCGTACGCCACTTCTGACGCAAATCCTACGCAAAGTTTTAGAAATGAGGCCCCTGGTAACCATGCCTCGCTCTCCTCCATTCTCCCCACTTTCACTCAGTATGTTAAGTGCCACACTAGGGAGACGCTGGACTTAATGTATGCGAACGTTAAGGACGCATATGACTCCAAACCCCTCCCCCCACTCGGCCGCTCTGATCAAAACCTGGTGCATCTGCTCCCTGAATACAAACCCAGGGCAAAAAGAGAGCCACCCCAGAAGAAGAAGTTAGTAGCCGTGTTTACATGGGCACAAGTAATCGGAATGAGCTGATCTGAAAGAAAATGCGTCATGTAAACGCGCCGTTCGGAATACTCTGCCCCGATCAGACTCATTCGGATCAGAATTTCTTTCCGATGGAGATAGGTGGGTTATACCGATCGTTTATCCGATCGTGGAGCATGTAAACGGTCATTCCGATCGTGTGTCACTGCTGCTCTGGGTTACGTCATGCATAGACGGTGTTTGGCTGAGAGAAAGCTTTGGAGCGCATACGGGACCGACCAGCTGCTCTGCAGACGCCCCGTGAAAAGCGCCGCGCCGCTCTCGCCCCGCTCTCGCCCCGCTCTCGCCCCGCTCTCGCCCCGCTGGCTCTCCCCTCTTTTTCACCCCTCACGAAGGAGATGCGGGGCAGGAGCGCTTCCTGCCCCTCGACGCTCACTCGGTCCACTGGCACCCGAGTGAACAGAGGAGCTGGATTAATAATTTTGTGTCGGGGGGGGGCTTTTTTACGTGTGCGTTTTGTTGTTTTGTTTTGTTATGTGTGGGAGAATCCAGACTGTGAGCCGTCCCGCCGCTCTGGGTTAGCGGCTGCAGGACTCAGGAGGAACCGTGTTCGAACAGAGCTCGGGCCGCTAGCTCACAGAGTGGCTTTGGGGCGGCCTGTTTGAACTTTTCAGAGCAGAAATAAATGTCGCGTGGTGTCACGTGGATTTGTGTTTCCAGTTGTGTCCCGACAAAATAAAGGCTGATGTTATTCCCACACATTTACGTGCAGCCAGGATGGAGATTGCTGCGTTTCTTGCACGGTCCGGGATTCTGTGTCCATCAAGGCTAATGATGTTAGCCCGTGTTAGCCTGCCTCAACCCTTCTTCCAGCTTAATTATTCTACAAAAAAGCACTGACCAATATTATATTAATTATATTTAATATAACGATGAGCGAACAGGCGCTTAATAATATTCATAACATTAATAAAAGCATGTTTGGAAGATCGTCTCGTATTACGGAGCTGCAGGACATGCTGTCTGTCTGGTTTGTTTACAACGGGACCTATTTCCTCATCCGGGTGATTTTACACTACTGCGCATGCCCAGATGATTCATTCCGACTGAAAGTGTGAGCCATGGGAACGTTTGTTCTAATCGGAAAAAGGTTTTCTGTGCCCATGTGCAAAACAAAGGAGATGGTGATTGACTTCAGGAGAAGAACACCACAATACACATTGGTGAGCATCCAGGCTTAGGACATTGAGGTGGTGGACAGTTTTAAGTACCTGGGTGTTCACCTCAACAAGAAACTGGACTGGACTCAAAACACTGATGCCCTGTATAAGAAGGGCCAAAGTGGCCTCCACCTTCTGAGGAGACTGAGGTCCTTTGGAGTGTGCAGGCCTCTCTTAAGGACTTTCTATGACTCTGTGGTGGCCTCTGTTATCCACTACACCGTGGCCTGTTGGGGAGCAGGCAGCACAGACCGGGACAGGAAGAGACTGAACAAGCTGGTCAGGAGGGCCAGTTCTGTCCTGGGGTGTCCACTGGACTCTGTGGAGGAAGTGGGTGAAAGGAGGATGTTGACCAAACTAACATCCATCATGGACAACACCTCTCACCCACTACATCAGACAGTGGAGGCACTGAACGGCTCCTTCAGCTGCAGACGTCTACACCCCCCATGCAGGAAGGAACGGTTCGGCAGGTCATTCATCCCAACAGCTGTGAGATTGTACAATGCCACAGTTTAAATATGCATAGACAAACCGGTAATCATACATCCATAGCCCATCTGTATATTCTGTGTTTTTACTTTATTTATTTAATTTTATTATTATGTATACCATACGTTATGTCGTAATAGTGTACATAAGTTCTTACTTTTTTACTTTTTCTATTTCTGCACATTTTGTATTTGTGTATTTGCACATTTTGGACACCCCTCATTCTTTTGCACATTGCTGTCATTCTTCTCTGCTTTTTGCTGTAACAATTGAATTTCCCCAATGTGGGATCAATAAAGAATATCTCATCTCATCTTAAGAAGCTAAAACACATATTACGGCTGTGGCCGTATTTGGTAGTGATTTGTTCTGTTTATTCTATGTTTGTGTATTTGGATTTGTTACAGAGTGGGACTTCTGTGTGTCTGTGTGTTCTGTGCCTATGACTTTGAAAAAAAGTTAACAATGATTATCATCTTATTCTGTAAAATTAGTCATTCATAAAATGGAAGGAAAGAAGGGAATGCATGGGAGAAAAACCAGCTTGTGCCTTTTTTAAGAGGCTAAAACTGTCATAAGTACACGGGCTACGCCATTTCATCCACAAGACTACTAGGCTTGACTGTGCTTTTATAAATCTCATTCATCTGAAACATTCATGCACATGTGTATCTGATTTCCTCATCCTCAATGAGAGCCGATACATCCCTAATGAATCATTTGCATTTAGAGATAAATCATCTGCACCACAAATAAATGGGTGTGACAATAAAAGCAGCAGAAAGAAAGGAGCTGTCTCCTAAAATATTAATCGGAGACACTAACCACTAAAACAGTGAATTAAATGATACAGCAAAATTTTTTTTTGGGGGGGGGGGTCAATAACTTTAAATAGGAATTTGTCACTTTGTTTGAGAAAGGGGTTCATCTCTAATCCCCCGAGTGTGGAAACCTGTGATTAAAGAAAATACTATCATGTAGAAGGAAAGACACATTTAAGCACAGCAGCCTACAATAGGGGGCGGTCAAAAGATAAACCAAAAATAGAAAAAAGTGTTTATAATAACCCAATAACCACAGGCTTCAGCTTCTGACAAACATTGGATGTTTAATCTTATAAACCCTTCATATACTTATTTATTCTTGATGCAACAGCAGTGTGTTGTCACCTGTGGAATCTAAAGGGACACACCACATTCAAACCAAGAAAATAATAACGCTCACACGGAGTATTTCAAGACACCGAATTAGTTATACTTTTGCTCTGAAACATTCACCCTTTTTATTGATCCCTTTGTATTCAGCATGCTTTAGAAAATGTTATACATTCTGTTTAAAGTTCAGGAGATCCCTGTTTGTCACAATGTCTTAGCAATTGTTACTGACTATTTAATGCTGCAGTTTTAAAGCTCGTATCTTTGATTTTCCTTTAGATTGAAAAAGATCAATTAGGTTGTAATGTTTGGCAGCTTGACGTCTTGACTGGGTGTTTTATTTTGAAGTACTTCCTGTTCTGTTGTGTGGTTTCCGTTAGTGTGGATCATCTTCTTGATGAACTAACCCTTGTTTTGTGTCTCCAACTTTGGCGTCTAAGCAGCTCTTTGTTTCTGCCACATTCTGTCAGGGACTGGTGGTGTGCTATCCAAGATGCAGGAGAACAGGTTTGGGGCTGGAAACTTAAATATTTAATAAATAACCTTGAACGTACCAAAACTGAGAAAACAAATGACCTAACCAGCATGAGCTGAGAAGCAGACGCTGAGTGAAACTAAGCCAGCTGTGGGTCATGAATATGTACCTGCTGTGACTGTGACGTGGGACAACACAACAGCAACAGAACCAAGAAGTAGAACAATCCTGAGTGCACGTTCCTAACACCCTTAATCTGCTGCTGATCCCAACTTGTTTTTCTTTCTCTGAGACTGAGACTCTGAGACATTTAGTCTGAACTCTTGCTATTGTGGTCTCTTGTTTCTACTGTATGAAAGGTGGGATTTTTATCAAGGTAGGGAGAACACATGTGTTGGATCCATGACCTTTATTTTCTCTGGTCCTCCTGGAAACTACCCATTCTCTGTGTTCTATACTCTCCCCCCTCCACTTCCCATCTCTGTCATGTTACCTCTCCCCATAAGCTCCCAGTAGAAGAACTCTTAGCCTAGCCTCTTTACATGCTTTCTGCACCTCAAGCACCATCAGAACAGTCACTCTGTAAAAATCAATGTATTAATCAGTAGAGTCTTAATTCCTCCCATTCCTTTCTCAGCGGACCATTTTCTATGTAGCAGCGCCAACCTGATAAAAATAATACATATTTAACAAATGTTTAACTGTTTTTTTTAACTTCTACTCTGCCTTGCAATATCCTGATGGGTATTTTTGTAGCTGCAGTTTTAGCAGAACACAAATGAAAAATGGTTTTTGAATCAAGCAGGATTCAGAACTGTAATGATGATCTCATTAAACAGGTTCAGGAAGACTATGATATGGGTTGATGACGACCACGAGATTATTTATAAGCTTTTTAGGCACGTGTAACCTCTTTAGGCTAAGTAATGATGCTAGGCATGGTACTTGTAGCCATCAGTACTCAATGTACCTATCTAGTTTATGCCATGGGAAAAGAATGTGAACATGTGACAATAATACAGAAGGTACCATACATGCAGAAAACGACCATCAAAGAAAAAACCCCAAAAATGAAAAAATAAATCAAAATGTGCAGAATGAGTAAAATGAGCCACCAAAGCAATCTCTACCTGAAATAGTTGTTTATAGTGGAGCAGTGTGGACACTGTGTGAATGCAAACAGAGCAAGATTTATTGAAAGTTACAACAGGGAATGCACTGTGTAGCAGTTGTTAGCGCCCCTGCCTCACAGCGAGAGGGCGCTGGTTTGAATCCCGGCTGTGTTCTTGCTGTGTGGAGTTTGCATGTTCTCCCAGTGCATGCGTGAGTTTTCTCCGGGAGGTCCGGCTACATCCTCACGCCTAAAACATGCTTCATAGGTTTACTGGTTACTCAATATGTAACTAGGTATGAGTGTGTGTGTGAGTGATGGTGTGTCCTGCGGCAGGCTGGCGGGTGTACCCCGTCTTCCCCCAATGGTACAGCGTGGTTAAACTTCTGCAACCCCGTGACCCAGACAGGGATCCGCGGGTTAAGAAAATGGATGGATGGATATTGCTAACAGCAGCTGGTAAACTACAGACACAGCTTCACACGTTTCTGATGAATGTGTCTAAAACACTACACTGCTTTTTCATTCGCACATTTGGTCTTTTTTTTTTGAGTTTGCATCATCTGATGTCTGCTTTGTCTAACGTGTGTAGAAGCTGATTTCAAGTACAACACAAGTGAACTTTAGTGTCATTAAGGGCCAGATAGTCGTCAGTTTGAGTTTGATCAAGTTCAAATTAGTGTGACAGAAAAACAGAGGTCAGTGGGGGGAGGGGCTACACAACAACAGCTCTGTGTTTTAGGTGTATACGGCAGAATTATGTTTTTATAATAGTAGACTAGCAGAACTCACCATGCTTCTTTCTCATGCTATTTTTGTGTCTTGGGGAGAGCATGTTTAGCCCCCCCTCCCTAAAGAGCATCAAACCAAACCACTTGTAAGTGTAGTGCTCAGTCAACTCAAGCACTCAAAACCATCAGAGAAAGAAAAAAAAAGGGATTTAAGAAAGAAAACAACTTGTTTATGTTTTTTTTACATGATTGCAAAAGTTGTTTCATGGTGATGTAGTGATTATTATTCATCACGCAGAGCAACGAGTCCGTGGTTTGAGTCTCAGCTTGGTTCATACCATGTGGACTTTGCTGGTTCTTCTCTTGCTTGTGTGGATTCTTTTCCTCCCCCTGTTCAAACCCTTGCTTCACATGCATCACAGCTTGGTGATGCTAAGTTGTCCCTTAGGTGTGAATGTAAGTGTGTGTTTGTGTGGCCCTGCAATGGACTGGCAGACTGCCCATGGCGGACGCTTTCACCCTACACTGAAAAAAAAGGATTTGTAGAACCAACACAATTAAATAGTGGAAACCCGTTCCACCCAATTTCTTTAAGTTGAATTTGCATGTTTTCATTGTGTTGTCTCAACACAAATCCTTTCAGTTAGACCAACACAATTCTTTTGAGTAAAATATGCATTTATTAGTTATGTTGTCCCAACACAATTTTTGTCAGTCAGACCTACACTATTTTTTTGAGTAGAATTTGCATTAATTTGTTGTGTTGTCCTAACACAAATCATTTCAGTTTGACTGACTTTTTTTTAGTAGAATTAAACTACACAATTTCTAATAAGCTGATACTATTAAAATGTTTTGCACCAACATGACTGTAATTTCAATACTCTCTTTGTTGAACTTACAAATCTGATAAACAATTTTTTTTACATTAAGCTGCCAAAATAATTATTCAAAAGTGCAAAGGACACACTCTTACATTGCACATTTTATTTAAGGTGCGTAAAACATAAACATCATCATCTATACAGTTTGTCAAATTAGTCCATTTTAAAAATTCATATTCTCCCCTTTGCTGGTTTTTGGGGTTGTGGCTGTTGGACAAAGGCGAGTACAGAACACCAGAATGAACAGAACACCAGAATGAACAGAACACCAGAATGAACAGAACACCAATTCATTATGAGGCTATCGAGACAGACAAACAGCAAGTCCATGCTAACCACTTTGCAACTTACAATAAAAAATGTTAACAGAATTTAGAAAACATATTAACATGTACTTGAAGAGGAGTCTCCTTTCCACTGTCTTTAAAACGATCACATGAACATTTTTTGTTTAGAGGCTTTGAGCCTTTCTAGAAAGTCCAGCTGTGTGCAGGTCAATAACAAAATATACATATAAGTGCATCGCTGACCTTGTGGGTAGCTCAATTTGAAAGAATAGACCAAAAAATATTCCAAACACTAAGGCAACGTTGTCCAACACTGTCCAAGTCTGATGACAATTTGGCCTTCAAAACAGATTCCAACATCCAAGTACTCCAACATTCCATCTTCTCTGGATGCAAAAAGGCCCACAGTTGTAGAGTTTATGGTGTCTTCATTATGTAAAATACAAATTCTAACAGTTACTTTACAGAAAAATTAAATACCAAAAAAAAGTGGCTTTCATGGTAACATAATTGATTATTTACTTACATTTTGTTCTTAGACTGACGCGCCATAATCCTCTTTCATATATGGTATAGATCATTTTATCATTCTCCCTGGCAGCATCTGTGTCATCCTAAAAAATGAAAAAGGAAAAACAAAGAATGAGTATTCATCTTATGACAACCCAGTTCCTAAGGGTTAGGGGTTAAAGTCAGACATACAGTCCAGGTTCAAACCAAAAGTTCCACTCCAATCATCTCAAAATGTTCACAGTCATTTTTTAAATTCATGATTATGCTGTTTTTAGCCAAAATCTAAAGATTTGTGCTGTTCTACAGGACATAGGTTCTGCAGAGGGGCAGGAATTCATTAGAAATTCACCTCTTGTGTTGTTGGCGTCAAAGTATGCTTTCACATATTTCCCATCATCCATTTGTTTACACTCTCCCCACTAGCTTACAGACCCCCACAAACCTAAGCTAACATTAACAAAACAAAAAAAAACAGTGAGGAATATTGGAGCTATCCAGCCGTGCAGTTCTGAGCCTGACTCCAGCTCAGACCAGGAAAACAATAGCGTTTGTGGATCTAGTTGTCTACAAGTGGATGTGTTGGACTGGAGTTAAGCAGGGAGACTTTAGCCCTCCCATTGCAGTTTGTACAACACAGATGAGAGTCTTTTTAAACTGTACTTTTTCACCTGCCCCCAGTAAGCCACTATTTGAAAAAATGAAGTACTAAAAAATGCAATTTTAAGCTTAAATGATTCCTTATCTGAATGGGACCCACCTCTAATAAAAATTATGTTTTTGGTGTTTTTTAACATGTTCATTTTTCTCATATAAAAAAGATTGAGATTAAAATTGCATTTCTGAGTATTTCTTTATTAAAAGGCCAGAAATTATAAATTAAAACAAAAATGTCACTTCTGCATAGGTGTTATACATAATGTAATGTGAATGTTTTGAACAAAACTGGCAATAGAAATACCGTATGAAGATCATCAGGTGTTGTTAAAAAGAGGGGGTGAGATCGTACAAGATTTCTCCTTTTACCCACTTCTTTTTCCTTATGAAGTCTTGCTGCTCTGCAGAAACTATGTCCTAGAAAACAACACAAGTGTTTGATTTTGAGTAAAAACCGCATCATAATAATTAAATGACCACTGAGAACACTTTGAAAATAGATCCAGAGCTGATCTCAGAGGAAACTTTAGGATGTGATAAAAAACACATATTGCATGGTTGGATGAAGGTTTCACGTAAAAGCTCAATATAAAACAAAGAGAGTCAGAAAAAAAAATGTTGTCAATAATCATCTGTTAACCAACTACCTGTAATAGGTTGTTTCCTAACTAAACAAGAGTTAACAGGCCTTTCAAAGTTCAAATCGGTTTCATAAAAGTAAATTTATTAGACCATCAGGAATTTACACTGTCATGTTTTAGTGTAAAAAGTAAAGATCGGGTAGGTAAGCTGGCTAAACATTCATTTTGTCAAAGGATGTTTAGCCCTTGATTGAAGCCTTTGAATCCCTGAGACCAAAGCCTGAACTGTGACAAGTTCTCCGGATCAGAACACAAACCGGGCTCAAATCTGGATACACAACCCCAGATCAATGTCTGGACAGAAAACAGAAGGCCTCCACTACCATTACCCTATATTTAGCCCTTCAACGGAAAAGATATAGAAAAATAGTGTGTTTAAATCCAGACATTACTACCACTTGATGACATCATCAATAGTCAACGCCGGTCATCTACATTTCCACGTAGCTGCCAGCGGTCGGAAAATACATAGCAACATCTGTTTTTATAACTTTAAAAAGGCATTCAAAAAAAAAAGTAAAGACTTACATTTAAATGTAAACTTCGATGATTCAGACAACACTCATGTGAAGAAATGTGTTTCTCCTCCGGGGCACACGGATCCCCCTACCGGCTGAAGGAGTGCCAGCCTTAAGTCACAACAGCTTCTTAAAAAAAAAAGAAAAAAACTTTGGACATCACTGCAGCTCCCAATGCTCCTTCAGTTGGACGAATGGAGAGAAGCCAGGGTGGCAGGGGAGGATTATGGATCAGCCAAGCACTGAAGACAACCTAAAACACATAAAAATACATGAATGAATAAAGGAGATAGCCTTTTTCATAAATCAAAATTTTCAGGTGCAAAGGTGGCATTTAAATAAACCATTGTTACAATATCATGGACCTACTTGAAAGGAGACCCGACCAGAGTTTGTAATGCCACATCTCCAACAATGACTGAAAATAAGAAAAAAATGAATAAATACATCATAGCAACACAATGCTAAAACAAACGTCAACTTTACTTGGGTAAACTATGATTCAACTTACTTGTGACATGACATTGTACAGGCTAAATACAGTTTATACAGACAAAACAACACACATTTAATGAAAATTACGTAATTTTTTCTATACATGCTGCTAGAGCTGAATTTTTTCTTGGCCGTGGGACTAGAACTTTACACGGAGCCTGTGTCCTGACATTAAGATATCAAATTTTATCTTGTTCCCACAGATTAATATCTCATTCGCACGAAATACTATTCCATTCCCACAAGATACTATTGCGTTCCCTCGAAATGATTAACTCGTGCGAACGCAATAATTATTTCGTTTGAACGCAACAATTATTCACGTCATAAGTCATTCACACGGATATGCTCTCTGTACGCCGGCAAAAGCCACTTTCAGCGGTAACTTCCGTGTCTCTGTGACCCACATTCGTTCAAAAAAGGAACATGAAAAACAAAAATGATCACTTTATTACTGTCTCAATGAACATAAGAAAAATATCAAAATATTTATGATAACTAGACTGCTTTGTCATACGATAGCTCCTGCTAGGCTACTACTAGCTCAGCCGCAGAGCTCTCTGATGTATGCCGGCATTTGGGCCGGACCAACTGGCTGGTCTGTTGACAGACAGACAGCTGATATTGTAGTTTAGGGTCCAATAGGAATAATAATATTCAGGACTTGTATTTTATTAACTTTAGCAGTCAGTTGCTTTACATTCGAAGGCTATTAGACTACATGCTAACTAACTAGCCGATCATTTATCCTGTTATTAATTTACGTTATAGATTTACAGCAGATAGCTTCACATTTGGCTTCCACTGTGCGCGTCTACGGCCCCTCTTCTTGCCTCCAGCTGAGATTCAGGAGATAGACCGGGCGCGTGCATGTCGGGGCATGCGCATCCACAGCTGTTCTTACTGAACTCCTCAGCTGTTTCCCGCCATGGCCAAAGCGACCCGAAAGACTCCCTCGCGCCCAGGACCATACCTGAACGTTGGCGGTTTGCGTATCCACTGCCTTTCTGCTGCAATCTCAGAGAAAGGACCAGGCGCGCGTGCACTTCTGCGGCATGCACATTAACAGATCTCATTCTTTCCGCCGAGACCACAGCTCAAATCCGAAATATGGGCTATGACTAACCGCTGGCGCGCCCGACTCTCTCTTACCCTTTTGACAGTCTCTATGTGTGAGCGGGCCTGCCTATAAAACGCACAACACCGGTGCTGAAACGTCGTCACCGACTACCGGTGAAACGGTCAATCCCTGAAGAGGCAACGATTTCAGAAAACAGAGCGCACCGGACAACCGTCAGAATAGCCACCCCAGGACGGCCAAATGTTTTTGTCCTGATAAAAAAATATTAAGCTTTTGAATTACGCTTAAGCCGTGAATATATTTGTTTTTAAAGTATATTATTTTTCTCCGCACATCTAAAATTACATTACGTAAGAAAATTGGTACTTACCACTTGTTGCTGTTCTGTTTTGCCGCTTTCTGCCTGTCTTCTTCCCACTATTCTTAGCGCCAAAAGCGGGAAAATTGTGGGATTGACTTTTTAATGTTGGTGTTACATGAAGCATTTGAGTTCAATCAACACATTGAAAACATGTTGGTGTTTCTCTCAGTAAATTATGTAGGTTTAACAAAATACTATTACGTTAGATACAAAACATAAAGGAATTGTGTCAAAGTTCCATAATACTATTGCATCAATTCTACAATCAAGGTTTTGCCTTTTTTTCAGTGTAGGCTCCAGCATCCTTGTGACCCCAAACAGGTCTAAGAGGAGTGAACGGGTAAATGGCAGACTTGGTTGAACCCTGTATCCATAGGTTCTAAACACAGCTGTTTTCAGCATGGGGAGGAACACCTTAGTTGCTCCCTGGAGGTTTCAGCCATTAAATGTGATCAGGTGTGTATGTGTGCAGGCTTGTAGAGGAGTCATCTGAAAATACGTTGAAAGAAGTGCTCTGTGTTTGCGTGTGATGTGTGTTATCTGTCCGCCTTTAATGAGATGAGAGTTTGAGTGGAGCATCAATGAAATCAATAGTAGAATTAACACATTGACATGTTAGACTCATTTGCTTTCTGACATTTCCCTCCATGCAATTAAAGTGCTCAGATATTCCAGTCAGATCTGATTAATGCGCGCTCACCAGCTGCTCTCAGCTCAGTTACACATTTGCTGGTGAATTGTCCAGATTTCCTCCAGTCAGGGAAACATACCTCTTGCAAGGATGACTGATGGTTATGCCCCGCCACCCCCCCACCCCCTAACTAGAGGTGCAAGAAAGCACTTGCACCTCTAATTAGTCCCCAAACTAAAGGTCATGGTGAGATCTCTGAAGTCTAACGACAGGATTTGCTGCTGAATGCAGGTGGAGGATTTCAAACTGTCTCATGGAAACTTCAGGTTGAACAGATGGAGGCGGGACAGACTGCAGCTGGTTTTCCAGAGCTCTTGCTGGCAGGGGGGGCTGAGTCACAGGAGAGCTGGGACCGGAACAGCAAAAAGCACATCTAGAAGAAAAAAAAAGGTTCTTTCATGTTTTTTCTTATTTTGTTCATTGAATTGGTCTGCAGCAATCTGGACTGGTCAGCTGTGGTAAAAAGAATTGAGCATGAAAGGGAAGCTGTCAACTTGAACTGTTCTGAGGACAGCACACTTTTAAAAGACACTGACTGGATATTGACAGCCAGATGCTCCTCCATGTTTTCACTCAGTGATCTCCTGAACATCATCTTTTCAACCGTTTGCATCAACTGTTGTGATTAAGACTCTAAATGTAACATTAAATCATCAGAATCTCATGCTGAACAAGTTGGTCTAATATGTCAAAAAAAAGTATGAACTGTTAGTAGTGGGAAAGGAGTAAATACACATTTGGAAGAAATATATTCTTCTTTTAGTTTAAACAGCAGGGGAACGAAGGCATAGCCAGTGGGGCAAAAAGGTTAATCAGTAATTCTCTAAATTGTTCTTAAAAAGGCAGGTTTATTTGTAAAGGACATTGCATAAACATAGACAATTCAAAGGGCTTTATATACAACCTTAAAAGGACATTCACAAGAAACATTAAAGGAGTGATTATTTCAATAAAAATGTAAAGAAAGTTAAAAGGAACTGAATTTAAAGGATTTTTTAAACAAAAAAAAGACAACTCATGCAGTAATAATAATATTTATTTTAACATCTTTTGTATTGCTTTAACATTCTTGTTTTGCATTCAGATTCTTTTAGTTAGTCGTGAAGAAGGTTCCTGTTTTAATTGCCGGAACAAGGGCCACCTTGTATTACAACGTCCCCTGGGTTTAAACCCCAGGGCCCCCCGCTAAAAGACAGGCCGCGAGCGGGCCACTGTAAATAATACAGAGAACAATTTCCTCTTCATCCCTGTCAAAATCTGTTTTCAGTCAAAAGTTCATGATTTAAGGGCCCTCATCTATTCCGGTGCTGAGCAAACCCTAATAAATCAACAACTTGTCTCTATATCTCTGCCTACAGAACCTCTGGAAGTACCCATTGAAGCTTCCAGATTCGGCGATCAACACCTCTCTCAAATCACCCATCGCACCAAACCCTTCCTCCTCATCTCATCTGGTAATCACAGAGAATCGATTCAGTTCCTCATCACCAAATCCACCCATACTCCCATAGTGTTGGGGTTTCCTGGTTCAAACTTCACAAACCTCAGTTTAACTGGTCTAAATAAAATATTGTTAATTGGAGTGCATACTGTATGGCCAACCTTCTCAGTCAGCCATCCCCACTGTATCTTCTTCCCTCCACAATAAATCTTGTGAGCTGGATCGCTCCAAAATTCCTTCCTGCTATCACAATTTAAAAGTTGTTTTTTGCAAAGCTAAAGCTAGCGCCTCACCGCCCATATGACTGCTGTATTAACCTGTTACCTGGCGCCACCCTTCCTAAGGGTAGATTATTCAATCTATCGGCTCCTGAAAAATTGGCCATGGAAAGTTACATTCAAGAAGCCCTGTCTCTGGGAGACATCAGGCCGTCTTCATCCCTGTGGAGGCAGGGTTTTTCTTTGTGGAGAAAAAGGATAAATCACTACGCCCTTGCATCGATTACCGTGAATTAAACCAAATCAAGATTAAAGACAAGTACTCACTCCCGCTCATTACTTCAGTATTCAACTACTGTAAGTTCAAGAAGCCTGCATCTTCTGAAAATTGGATCTACGCACTGCCTACCACCTCATTCGTATTAAAGAGGGGGACGAGTGGAAAACGGCCTTTAATACACCTCTAGGACACTATGAATACCTGGTCATGCCTTTTGGATTAACCAACGCTCCAGCCATATTTCAAAGAATGGTCAACCACGTTCTCAGGGACTTTCTAAATCGTTTTGTTTTCATCTTTTTGGATGACATCCTAATATACTCCCAAAATCAAACGCAATATGAGAACCATGTCCGACAAGTTCTGGAAAGACTCCTAGAAAACCAACTATTTGTAAAATAAGAGAAGTGTGAATTTCATGTCAACACAGTTCAATTCTTGGGCTACATCATAGAGGCGGGTCGCATTCGACCTGACACCTCTAAAATCGAGGCAGTCTTGAACTGGGAACCTCCTGAAACCTGTAAGAAGCTTCAACAATTCTTAGGATTCGCCAACTTTTACCGCCGATTCATCTGGAAATATAGTAGTATTGCGGCCCCCTTTAAATGACTCACATCCACCAGCCACCCCTTTCATTGGACTCCAGAGGCCCAAAATGCTTTTGTTAAACTTAAAGAACTTTTTAAGCACTCATTCTTATTCAGCCCGATCCATCACGAAAATTTATTGCTGAGGTGGACGCCTCAGACTCAGGGGTAGGAGCCGTTCTGTCTCAAAAAGAAGAAAGTACTGGCAATTTTATACCATCTGCTTTCTTTTCCCACAAGCTGTCTTCTGCTGAGCAGAATTATGACATCGGAAATCGGGAGCTGCTGGCCATCAAATTGGCTCTGGAGGAGTGGCGTCACTGGCTGAAAGGAGCGGATCAACCATTCATAGTCTGGACTGACCATAAGAACATGGATTTTCCTGAGAACCGCTACTCCCGGCAAGCTCGTTGGTGCCTCTTTTTTGACCGCTTTCGGTTCAATATCACCTACAGAACAGAGACCCGCAATGTCAAACCGGATGCCCCACGCAAGTAGTGTACCGTGGAACGTACCACCTCCACTATTCTACCTTCTACCTGCATTCTGCATTGTCCCATCTCATCTCAGGTCGGATGTGATCTATTGGGGACACACATCCAGCCTGTCATGTCATGGAGGAGTGCACCGGACCCTCAATCTCATCCGGAGGCGGTTTTTCTGGCTCTCAATGGAGAAAGACGTCCAGGAGTATGTCTCTGCCTGCACTACTTGTGCCCGCTCAAAATGATCCTCCTCAGCTCCTGCTGGACTCCTTCTTTCCCCAGTCCACTCCCGACCGTCCTTGGTCTCATCTGGCAGTTGACTTTGTCACCGGTTTAACTCCATCTCAAGGTAACACAGTCATTTTCACCATAGTCGACCGTTTCTCTAAAGTGGCTCACTTCATTCTGTTGCCCCAATTACCCACCGCCACCAAAACTGCTAACGTCCTGGTCAACCAAGTATTCCGGCATCATGGCATACCGTCTGGAGAGAGCGAACCAGGAATCGGAGGTGGCTCTTCGCTGCCTGGCGGCACAGAACCAACAGGACTAGTTCCAGTTCCTTGTCTGGATCGAGGATGCTCATAATACACATTCTTTCCTCCGCCACTGGGGTGTCTCCGTTCGAGGCCGCCCTCGGGTACTTACCACCTCTGTTTCCATCCCAGGAATTCGATCTGGCGGTGCCCTCGGTTCAACATCACCTACACCACTGTCAACGCGTCTGGAGTCAAACCAGGGCTGCTCTCCTCCACACCAAGGAGAGCAAATGTTGTATCGCCAATTGACACAGGGTGGTGGGACCCACTTACCAGCCTGGACAGAGGGTCTGGCTCTCAGCTCGGAACATTCCCATTCAAGCTACCTCACGGAAACTGGCTTCCCGATACATCGGACCCTACGTCGTTGACAGGATTATCAATCCGACCTGCGTCCATCTCCGATTACACAAGACCCTCAAGGTACACCCGTCATTTCATATCTTTCAAATAAAGGTTCTGGACATTCCTCTGTGCCCGCCGTCCACTTCCATCATTACCACAAGTGGTCACCTGAGTCATCAACTCTCCTGGATCCAAGCCTCTGCCAAACTTACAGTCGTGCCTCAAGCCTCAGCCTACCTCCAGTCTCGCCACGAGCCTTTGCCAAACTTCCAGTCATACCACAAGCCATCATCTGGTCTCCCGCTACGCCATCAACCATACTGGACCAAAAGAAATAAACTTTATTACTCATCCCTTAACTCACCTGTGTTTTCCTTCCGGGTTCCAGCATCTGGGTCTGTCTCGTTAAGCTACCCATGACAGTTTCAGTCATCAAGTCGACTAAAAATGAATGATGGAAGAAGTTTCTCCAGGTCCTCATCAGACATCAACTCTTTAATCCTTGAAACATTTTAAGATGATGGTAGGCCGGTTTTGTGACTGCCTTGATGTCTTCCTCTTTTCCTTTTCTCATTTCCCTTCAGGAATCGCCAAAGCGAATCAGCTTCCTCCTTTTAACCTTGACTTTTGCATCCTCTGCTCTGGTATGGTACATGGCTTCATCTATCCTCTCATTGACATGATGAGGTAGTCCTGTGCAGAAAAAACACTCCCAAAGCAAAATATTTCCACCTCCGTTTAGGTCTGTTCTGACCACAGGATCATGAAAGTGTTCATAGGGAAAGGTCTGGTGGGCCTGCAGATGTGCTTTCTTAAGCAAGAGTACTTATTCAGCACTGGAAGCTGTTAAACTACCGTGGTGTCAAGTATTCCCAATGGTTTTCTTGGTGACTGTGGTTCCAACTGCTTTGAGATCCACTAACTCCTGCTGTGTTGTCTTAGGCTGATTTCTCATTGTTCCCGTGATCAATCCCCCTGGCCACCATCCTACCAGCTCAGATCTGGTTTGGAGCCCCAGACCTATAGATACCGTACGTTCACAACCATAGGGCGCACCGGGTTATAGGGCGCGGTCTCAGTTATGGGTAATTTTTCGGTATTAGACACATACAAAAGGTGCACCTGGTGTTAAAGCGTGGGCACGTTAACACATTGTCAGGGTTCTGACTTTTTCCTTAATAAAGAGAAGTACCACACAGGACATGAGAACTTTTGCTAGACTTCTTCAGAAGGAGAATCGGTCTGTGACAGCGCAAACTGTCACAGAGGAGTTCTGCCTTCTCAGTGTATCTAGTTTGGTTTTATTGGTGGCCAGGGTTGATAACATAAAAGTAGGTCATTCAATCAAGCAGTACAGGAACATCATATTATTGTATAATCAGAACTTTTCAGGTCACTGTTTTCTTACTGAAATATAGAACTGAGACGAACATATCATGGTGATATTAGCGTGTAAGCAAATGTTAATTACATAACCCTAACACACATACCGGTAAAACATGCATGCTAGTGTTGAACCTTTCCTGCAATGACATTTCTGACTGGGTGGGAGATTATCTCCATTGCAGACAGTGGATCTTCCTTTGGGGCTTCACTTTTTTAATCACTGTTCTCCTTAACTGAGTAACACAAACTGAATGCGCGCCACACACTGACTTGACTGAGTGCCTGCTCCCTCTTTTTGCAAAGTGAGGACTCATTTCACGTCCCCACTTCCCTCCCCGTTCTCATGGCTCTTCTATCACTTGTCTGTGCCTTATAGGGCGCCCCCTACAGTTTAGAAAAAATGTAAGACTTTTAAGCGCGCCTTATGGTTGTGAAAATACGGTAGATTAATTGTCATATTGCAGCAACAGTTGTGGTGACCACTGCTTGTTGCTAATGGTTTTGTAGTCATTCTGGTCTGTGCAGGTCTACAATCTTCTCCCTTCAGAGTGTGGTGTCTGACTGATGGACTGATTCTGTGGACAGGTGTCTTTTCTACAGGTGATCAGTTCAAACAGGTGTCTTCAACTCAGGTTGATTAGCAGAGACTAGCTGGTCTGTGTGAACCAGAACTCTTAATGGTTACTTGGGGATCACATACTTCTTTTCTCCACTGTATTTAGGATCATTGTCATCCATTTATTTATTTATTTATTTATTTATTTATTATGTGTTTTGCTTTGTTTTGTTTTTTATTTTATATATTCGAAAAATAAACTTCTTTGCATTCCATTCCAGTCCAATTCATGAGCCGTATAATCACTAGTCAAAGACATTTACTGTTCAAACTGTGTCTTCCTTTGTTTTCCTATTAAACTATACATATACTATACTATCCATCCATCTTCACCTGTCAAATTCCTTTTGGGGCCATGGGGTTGCTGAAGCCAACTACTGGGTGAATGCCGGGTACATCCTGAATAGATCCCCAGTCTATTGCAAAGCCACACATGCACACCTAAGGACAATTTAGAATCACCAATTAACCCATTTTCTGGACCGTGGGGGAAACAAGAGTGCATGGAGAAATCCCACAAATGCACTAGGACAGGGGTCGGCAACCCATGGCTCCGGAGCCACATGTGGCTCTTTCATCCTTCTGTTGTGGTTCCCTGTGACTTTGGAAAATAATAAGTATTTTTATAAAAATTAAATTTTATTTTAGCTTGTTCATTTTTTATGCCATTTCAAAGGCGCTGCTGGTTCCGTACGAAGCGCGTGGGACGTAAAAAATAGCTGCCTTAATGAATGAGCTTGTATTTATCGGCGAGAACCGCAGAGCTGATAGCAGGAGGAGACACGCGGGGCGACTTCAATAAACACTCCGGATCCGCGGAACTTGATGTCCCGCGGGGCAGAGAGCAACTCTCTGATGACAGAGAGTTCGCGCTTAATGTTTTTAAACACATATGTGCATTGATGTATGTTTCAGAGCAGGGGTGCTCATTACGTGGATTGCAATCGACGGTCGATCTTCAAGGACATGAGGGTAGATCGCGGGACAGAGAAGAAAAAAAAGTACTTCTCAAAAATCCACCAGCCAATCAAAATCCTCACCGAAAAAGACAGGACTTGATTGACATGCAGAACGGCCAATCGGGCATCCTTTGACACATATGTCACTGCAGACGCGTGTTTAAATTCACTGAGCGAAAACTCTTTCTGCCCCGCAGCACATCATGTCCCCGGTAGAAGACCAACAAGCGGAGTGTTTATTGAAGCCGCCCCACGTTTCTCCTCCTGCCATCAGCTCTGCAGTTCTTGCCTGATAAATACGAGCTCATCAAGGAAGCTGTGAGGCACGCGCTTCGTACTGAGCCAGCAGCGCCAAATGCCTCACAATATGCCACGCTCCCCCCATTGCACGGTTTACAGCAGAGCATGAAATACGATGGTTGCTGCTTTCTGTCTTTGTAATAAAACGTTTCATCTGTTAATACAAAAGTATCTTTGTGTAATCTTACTGTGTAGTTTTTAATCATAAGTACATAAACAATAATGTTCAAATTAACATGTAACTAATAAACATGACAATGGAAAGAAAGAAGTACTTTTCTGGACCGCGATCAACAATCATGTCCTTGAAGATCAACTGGTCGATCGCGATCGACATAATGAGCACCCTTGATATAATATATACATGCATAATATATATAATGATGTCAAAACGGGTTGTGGCTCTGGGTGCTTTTTTTTTCATTAGGGGCGGTCCCAAATGGCTCTTTGAGTAAAAAAGGTTGCCGACCCCTGCACCAGGAGAACATGCTAACTCCACACAGAATTGTCACAGCTGGGATTTGAATCATAGCTTTTGCACTGTGAGGCGTGAGTGCCCACATTGTTAAGTTTGTTTTATCCTGCCTTATTGTCTATTTTCTTTATTTTGCTCCTAAACATTGATTTGGAGGATTGTTCCAGGTAGGATCAACTCCACAGCAGCAGGGGGCAGTATAAGGAGAATGTGAATCCTAATCTACCAGGCAGGTAGATGGGAAGAGGTATTTAACCAGGTGACAGTGTGCAGGTGGGGGTTTTTGTCTGGCAGTCATGGTGAGCTGAGAAACAAACATTTCAATGCTTGGATGACTTCGGTGACGCCATTGGTATGTTTATTTCAATTTCATTTCTAGTCTGATATTTGTGGTAATATTATTCAACTAGTGAAATAGTTAAATGGCACAATATTTGCAAAAGTTTGAAATAACAGTCCATTTCTGACAAACATTTCTGATATCTGTTTAATTATTTTCTGTTTTATTTCAAGGTTATCAAGCTCTCATCCATTCTTTGGTGATAATAAAAAGAAGTTAAAATGAGTGGAGTTGTCCAGCGTCCTCCGTTGTCTCCTGAGCCATTCGAGTTGGGCAGCATTGAAAATGAAAAGAAATAACTCGACACACATACTGTACCTGCATGTCGATTTTGTATATTTTGCATGTTACGCTTTGCTTGAGTTAGTTTAGTCCTCTACAGAGCAACAGGGATTCTGGAGCCTATCCTAACTACAGTAGGGTACCTCATCAATCCATCACATACATGAACACACACAGTTTTCCTGAAGCTTCTAGAAATGGGATGAAAACTTTAATGAATGTTTCTTTATCCAAAAAGTCAAAGAAGTTTGAACTTTTGAGATCTTTTGTTAGTGATTTAAAAATCTGTTGGATAGCAGAACTATTTTACTAACTGTGTTTTGTCATATACTATAAGCAAAGTAATGCCAAAGCGTACAAAAGCTTGAACAAACAGTAAATGGCGTATACGTATATAGTGCTCTTCTACCTTCCCTGAAGGCCCAAGGCACTATACAGTCATAGTTCCATTCACAAACTGATGGCGGCTCCGCTGCCGAACACTGGCGCCAACCTAAAATCACAAAAGGCAAGTTGGGGTTCAGTGTCTTGCCCATGGACACTTCAATGCAAGGTTGGTATCAAACCTGCAATCTTCTGATCAGTGGTCAACCGCCCTACCTCTTCCCCGCGTCTGCCCCAAAAATATTTTGTTTAAAAGGAAATTCTGTCACACTACCATCAAATACGGTAAAACTAAAACTAAAAAACCTTTATACAAAAAAAAAGTTAATAATTTTGTTCAAATATGTGATGAGAAAACACATCAACCAAACAGTCTCTTCTAAACTAAAAAAAAGGTCAAATTTGCAGCATTTATGACTCACGGTAAAACTGGATGAACTGTTTTTTGCCGTTTGCTTTGTTCACTGTAGGTTTCAGACTTTAGTTGATCTTTTCATTTCACACTTGACATGAAAGCAAATAAGCTTCTTCAAAATTGAGAATGTTTCTTTCTTTTTTTCCTAATGAAAATATTCCTTTTGATCTTCGGCTAATCTGTGAGTTCATACAGAAGTGCATCCAACAGTAAAATTGCATTAAGATTAGGTCCAAAAGCGCAGATGCAAAAGACGAAAGTCTAACAAACAAGCAGGCAGTGACTGCTTCCTGCTCTGAGTCTGAGCACGGGCTTCAGCATCAGGGCAGCTCCACACTTCCATCAACATGACAGCTCCATGCATTATGAAGCAAGCTCTGTTCCAGGCTTCCAGAAGGGGGGGGGGGGGGCTTTCCTCCTCTCTTCCAGCCATGCCCCCATCTCCAAAATCAATATTTATAATTTTACAAGATCAGAACAAATCCTTTGCAGTTCTGGTGTTATTAAAACAATAAAAACATCACAGACTCAGGTTTTAGCTGCCAGCTCCAACTGGATTAAGGTCCTGTATTCTTCCTTATCTCTCCCTTCCTTCCTCTCCTCCCTCCCTCCTCTTTAATTCAGCCTTCTCCTCCCAGCTATATAATAACCCTGGCTGTAAAAGAGGTTGTAGAGCTCCTACTTCTTAATATCACTGGCAGGTTTTAAGTAATGGCATAAATAAAAAGGGCTGTGAAGCTTTACAGCAGGGGTTGTAGGTAGATGACATATCCCTCTGGAAGAAGCAATGAATCATGGGAAGGACATACAATCTCTCCTTACTCCCTGACTGCCCAAGCAGACAGAAGATCTCCTTGATGTGTTTGTAGTTCTGCTGTGTTGGGGAAAGCTGATTTCTCTAAGGTGGATGAGACTGATGGTCAAAGGTGAGGAACACCTGGATGTGTCTGTTTCAAACAGAAAAAGGATTCTCCAGCTCCATGTGTCGCTGAAAACCACAGAAGCAAATTCAAAACTAGGGAGGCCATTCAGTCAAACAGGTTAGGTTTACTTTAGAAGAAATATTTCAAACAGAATGAAAAAACATGTTGGAATTTGATTTTTTGAGAACTGGCCTGAGTGACCCTCACCATTTGCATTCCTAACAGGAAGTACCTGCCGGTTCCAAGAAGCCAAAAATCCCACAGACTCCCATTCTTTTTAACTGCTTCTTGCTGGTCTTAATTTTTATTCATGATATTTTTTCTGTAGTGCAGATTATTTACTGGTCTTTCAGATGCCTCAATAAAAGTAGGTGGTCTCATGTCAAACGTTAAAATTGTTTGATTGACAAATGCCCTGACCTAGCTTTCAAATGGTACGAATGTGGACTTCCATCAAGCTCACTCCTGATTGGCCAGAGCAGTTGCTATAGAAACGTAGACACAGACTGACCTGGACCAATCACTGCTTACTGATCTAATCTGCTTATTCTCTAGTAAGGCTTACTGATGTCACCTGGCTCCAACATATGTATTAAGGAAGAACAGCGATTGAATTGAATTCATTGGGTTGGAAGCTGAAGCAAATGGTCTTTATATGGGAGACGTCACTCTGTCTGAGTCCAGACCTGCTGTTGTGTCCCTCCTATTTAAATGGATGTGTTATTTTGGTTACCTAACTTTATTTGTCTCAGATATATAACTTAAGTTGATAGTTGAGAAAGTAAAACAGAAAAAAGTGGGAAGACAGTGTTGTGTAGGACTTTGGCCTCTGGTGATTCAGAGTTTTATTGAACAGAAAGTATACACTTGTGGAAACATGTTCCACTTGTTTTCAGCGACCTGGAAGATCCTCTCAACCCTCTTTGGGTCTCCACCCTGTGACAGAAGTTACACTGCATCAGGCCGTTCAGGCCGTCCTGTCAACCCAAAACTTGTTACCTCCTCAGGGAGAAATCGGCTTACAGGAACCTAATGACTTCCCTTAACAACAAGTCTCCATGGAGATAACCGTGCATCACCCTGAAACCATGACGGCTGTGCCTGATGGCTGGAAGGACAATTTAGGGCCATTTCATGTCCACACAATTGCACAACCTCATGTGGCCCGAGTATCTCTGGGTTTGTCATGGCTTGCAAAAGCACACACATGCACAGACACACACCTCCTCTCTCCGTACCAGGATAACGACAACACATTTTGCTGTGTAGATGGGCACAATTTGGACCTTCACACAGGCCTCTCAGCTAATCGTTTGACTGATACAGAAGAGCAATCTGCAGGTATGAACAGCGTAATGTCTTTGCAGCTCGTCCTGTCATTTCCTCTTTCACTGACAGTTTCATTCACTGACAGTGAAAGAGGAAATGTCTGTGCAACAGGATCGTGCCCCCAAAGCATACACCCACCTCAGGAAAGTGACAGAACAGTCTCTGTCACTGAAAGATGAAACCCTCTCACCACTGAAACAAGGAAAAGGGGATCATTTCAGGGGGGCAGAAAGTTTGATGACCTCAGAAAAGCTGAAGGTGAACTGCGGGCCGGTCCTTCACTGTCCAGGACTGCAGTATAAAGAATACCTGAACACCAGTATGTAGTCAGATTTTAGAAGCTGATACTTCAATTTTTGTCATCAAAAAAATGAGCTAAAAGAGAACATTTTGAACAGAATTCATTCAAATGACTAAGATAAACAACAAATTGCATCAAAGTGCTACAAAGGCAAAGAAATGAGAGATAAACAGACAAAGCTTTTCATGTTAGATTTTCCAAACTGTGAAAGTGATTTAGGAAACATGTCATGAAGGAGCTGGTCTGGATGATGGCAAGAACAGACGCTTCATCTCCGCAGGCTCTTTCACAGGGTAAGAAGGCACACTCATGTGTACTGCACATGCGCATGCACATGCACAGGTCTCAGTTCATAGCACCTCTACTTTTTGTGTTCAAATGAGACACATCCAAGAGCTGCTAATTTACAGGGAGAGGCTGCAGCCCACTCTTTGTGCTGCTTCTATTAGGAATGTATGAGAAGGAATGAGAAGGTGGCAGGAAAGAGGGAATGAGCTGATCTGAAAAACACAACTCTTTCATGTCTGCAGTCTGGCTAAGTAGCCTCCTCAAAGCTCAAGCAAATGGAAGATATCCCTGGTATTATATTTCTGTTGCTCATTTAGGGCAGGCAGCAAAAGAAAAATCAACTGGTTCTCAGTCGCAGCCACACATCTGTCTGTGTGAAGATGAGAAAACATATCCAGCTCCAGGGAGGAAATAGAAATTTACGTCTGTGTTTTACTTCAGTTAGAGTTGAGCTTCTATGCACAATTTATTAAGTTAAATTTGCATTGAAAACGTTTTTGTGTTCTTAGGTTCTTAGTGCTTTATTGTGTGTGTGTGCACAAAGATATGTGCAAACTTGACAGCACATGCAAAAAAGTTGCACTTGATTTACTAATAGAAAAATTGGGAGACTAGATCCAAACAAAGCACATGCATACATGCATGTATGCACGCATGCATGTATGCATGTATATAAAGAAGCCAAGGAAAGAAAGATGGAAAAAATCTTCTAAAGGCTTTAGATTACAGATGACACATTCTTTTTAATATGTCAAAGTGAATAAATAAAACTAGGCTTTATCTCCATTATTTATCCTTTCAAAATAACAAAAAAATAATAACGGTGTGGCACCGTCAGATGCCGAGGGGGGGCCACACCAGGTTTTATTGTTTGTGTATTTATGTATTTTGTATTTTCTGATTGCTACCTGTGGTGCCACCTGGACGGGAATAGAGAGCAACACCCCGTGGGCGTGGCGTCCTATTTAAGAGGGAGCACTGCAGGTGGTGACACAAGGGGAGTGACAGTGTGTGCTGTGTGCTGCCTGGCCCTGCGTGGTGCTCATTGTAGCAACAGTGTTGACAATAAACACAGAACCTCCTCACCTTGGCTCCTCTGCATCTTTTCTCGGCGGGACCCCGCCACAGTTTGGGCACCCTCAGAGTTTGTACTTTGTACTGCCCCCCTTGGCAAATACCACAGCTTGTAAAGGCTTTCTGTAGCCAGCAAAAAGTCTCTTAATTCTTGTTTGAGGTATCTTCATCCATTCTTCTTTCCAAAAGTCTTCCAGTTCTTTGAGATTTCTTGGAAGGCTGCTACAGTTTAGCCTACAGTTTACGCCTCTTCATGTGCTCCAGCATGGAATCTGATGTGTTTAGGATCATTATCCATTTGTGGCAGTCATCATCTCTTCAACTTTAGCTTTTTCAGATGTAATCAAGTTAGTGTCCAAAATGTTGAATCCATTCTTCCTTCTACTTGTGAAATATTTCCTGTGCTGCCTATGGCGATCCAGTCCCCAAACATGATTGATCCACCCTGTTGGAATAATGTACATAAGTTATCTCATATTTGCTTTTGTTTGCAGAAATGTCTGTGTCCAAATCTTCTTCTCAGGGAGGTGGAGGTGAAACCCTTGGGAGAAGGCGATTATCTTTTTCTTTCCTCCATTCTCTTGGGAACCTGTGTTAGCTGTGTCTAGAATTCTACGAAGGACGTTCTGTGTTGAGTTTATCCATGTGAAAAGGTTTTGCAGGTCTAAAGATGCTGTGGGAACGCTGCAGAAGACAGACATGTCGTAGTTGATGTTTTATAATCCTGCTGCAGCTGTGCTTTCCTGTTCCCCCTCCTTAGAGCTCAGCGCATATGTAAAATAGGGAATCCCGACAAAGTTAATAAAAGAGGAGGCAACAGAAATATTGCAGCAGAGCGGAGAGAGATTGTTACTGGGCATTATTCTCTGTTCGTTCTCCTCGTAAAAAGGTACCTTTGTCTCTTGTCTTTCTTTCCTTCATGTTGTTATTCTGATGTTGGAAGTTGTTTTAACCCAACACACCCCCATGCTTAACAGCTGGATAAACTCTGTGCCCTTTCTTCTCCAAATATACATTTACTCAATTCGGCGGGAAAGTTCCATTTTAGCCTCATTGCTGACACAGAACTTGTTTCCAAAATCCATCAGGCTTGTTTATGTGTTAATTTGTGAATTTCAAACATTGAATTTTGTGGTAAGGACGTCAAGAAAGTTGTCTTCTGATGACTCTTAAAGGAAGACCGTATTTGTACAAGTATCTCTTTACAGTAGATAGTGTAGCAAAACTCCAGAGTCTGCTAGGTCTTCTGGAGCGATGGTGAAGTCAAACGTGGGTTAGGACTTGCTGTTCTTACAATCCTGCCCTGTCTGAGATTTTTTTTGGTCTTCCAGAACTTGCTTTAACTTCCATTGTTCCTGTTGACTGACAGTTCTTAATTCCATTAACAACAGAGGATATTGGCACCCGAAAAGGCTTTGCTATCTTCTTATACCCTTCTCCTGCTTTGTGAGCATCAACTATTTTCCGTTTGAGAGTTTTAGACAACTGCTTAGAAGAACCCATGATGCTGATTGTTGGAAAAAAGGTTTGTCTTAAAGATCATATTAAGTCTTTTAGATTGAAATCCCCTGATCTTTGCAAACAATGATTGTGAACAATCCATGACATTGTCATGTCTCGCCTTTTTGAAAGGAGTAGTGCATGCTATAAATTTTGCAGGGTGCCCAAACTTTTGTACATGCCGTTATTTTGTTTTCTATCGTTTTCAAAGGGTAAATGATGGAAACAAAGATTTTTTTTTTTTTTTTACATATTACAACAATGTTTTACCTGTAATCTAATGCCTTTTGCAGTCTTTCCTTGATTTCTTGCCACATTCGCCACTTCACTGTTTGGTTGTTTCCCATACTGATACCATACTGTCCATTTGAATCTTTGTTTCACAGGATCTTTGTTCTATTGTTTTCTAGCACTTTTGGGGGTGTTTATTGGGGTTTCCAGTCCATATTCTGCACACATGTACTGTATATTATTCCAGCCACTTGATTGTGTCGCTCCATGTATGCTTTACCTGCCAGCATCTTACACCCTGCAGTTATGTGCTGGATTGTTTCAGGCGCCTCTTTGCACAGTCTATACCTTGGGTCTTGTCTGGTGTGGTAGATCAGGTGGTAGATAGATATCAGCCACTTCAGTTATGGTCCGGTTGTACATCCCATGCAGGGGGCTTGTCTTCTTATGAGGATCAGTGCTCCAGCACTGCATCCTCTGCTCTCCATTGCCTGAGGCATTCAGTGAGAACACTGCCAGCTGGGGCCTCGTGCTAGATGCATTCATGCACCTTGGAATGTTTCCTCCTGGATAGTGGCTGCCATGCTCAGTAGCCTTCCTCCTCCCCTGCTGCTGGTGTACAGTCTCAGGGTACTGGTTTTGGGACAGAACCCTCCATATATGCACGGTATCCCGAAAAGGTACAATGAGCTCAAAAGTTTTATAATAATAGAAAGCCAAAGTAGCAACCAAGTCAAGTCAGCTTAACCCTCGTGCTATCTTAGATGACCGCCCCCCCCTTCCATAGAGGTGTTCTCCCTACCATGACAAAGGTGGATAAAGGTGGAAAGATTTCATGTAATCCATGGACACCAGTGAAGATCACAAATCATTGAAGAAAAAAGGTTCAGAGCACTGTCTAGTGCAGGGGTCGGGAACCTATGGCTCGCGAGCCATATATGGCTCTTTTGATGGTCACATGTGGCTCGCAGACAAATCCTTAATTATACTTTTTTTTTCATTAGACCAGTCCTTTCCTCGGGCGCGATGCGATGCCAGAGGCGCGCAGTAGGAGATATGCTTGGAGAAAAAAATCTGCGCCAGCACTATCACTTTACTATTATCTATTATTTCACAGAGTTTGTACCACCCGGAAACCTGTGAATGGCCGTGCCTAAAACTGTGCGCTCCCATCTCTGAGAAAGAGCGCGCGGTTGCGGGGATGGGATGTGTGAGGAAGAAAGCAGGGGGGGGGGGGGGGGACCGGCAGCAGGTGAATTGAGCAGGGATGGTAAAAACGTCAACCCGCTGCCCGTCACTCACTGCAGTGTGTGAGTGTGTGTTTGGTTCCATGTCTTTGTCACATCTACAGAACATTCAGACCTAAGATCCCGTTTAAAGTCTCAACGCCTGCATGAAGCAGAAACTCACCACATATCAACCAGACTAGACCATCAGCAAAACTACCACGAGAAATATTCATCATTTATTAGCAACAGCATAACAATGTTATTAAAAATAATCCACAGACTTATTGTGTCATGATCAGATCAAGGTGGACCCAGATGCTGCAACCCGGAAGGAAGAGGCAGGTATGTGAAAAGGTAAGTAACTGGTTTCATTTTGAAGGGGCTAGCGGATCCAGTAGGGGAGAGCGGCGTGCAGCTTGAGAGCGGCTCGTACACCAAGGTGAGCACGGAGATCTTACAGCGGCGTGACCGGAGCTCACGGCAGTGGCGTGAATGGAGTCTTTTGACTGCGATGTGGCTGGAGTTCTTGGCGGAGGCGTGGCTGGAGTTCTTGACGGTGGCGTGGCCGGAGTTCTTGAGGAGCGTTAGGGATTCAGCTTCTGCTCGCGTCGGCTGAGGACTCGGGAGACTCTCGTGGGAAAGGCAGACCTGAAGCACAGCAACAGAAGGTAAGCGAGGCAACATGACACAGAGGGCCAGACAAGGCATGAGGTGAGTTTAGCACCATCAGGTTTAACGATCTGGTGAAGAATGCTTGAGGTGAGTCTCCTTAAGTAGCAGTTGCGTGGATGAGGTGATGAGTCACAGCTGAGAGTCTGGAGCAGAGCTGGGAGGGGGAGGAGTCTGACAGGCCACCATGACAGTACCCCCCCCAACGACCACCTCCAGGTGGTCCAGGACGCCGATCCGGGTGAGCACGGTAAAAATCGGCGATGAGGGAAGGGTCGGGGATGAGGGAACGGGAGACCCA
This sequence comes from Oryzias sinensis, assembly GCA_037389245.1. Lineage (NCBI taxonomy): Eukaryota > Metazoa > Chordata > Actinopteri > Beloniformes > Adrianichthyidae > Oryzias > Oryzias sinensis. The sequence goes on from CM074504.1 coordinate 24,578,880, forward strand.
TGAGCGTTCCTCAGGTCCGTACCCTTCCCAATCCACCAAGTACTGAAAACCCCGGCCACAACGGTCGACAACGGTGAGGATAACCGTATTACCCTGAGAAGAGGGTAACCCTGTGACGAAGTCTACAGCAAGGTGGGACCAAGGACGGTGAGGAGTGGGCAAGGGATGGAGGAACCCAGCAGGTGGAGAGTTGCCGGACTTCGACCGAGCGCAGATGGTGCAGGCTCCAATAAACTCCCGAACATCCTTTTCCATTTTGGGCCAAAAGAATCTCCTGCGGAGAAGAGAGAGAGTCCTATGCACTCCCCCGTGGCAGGCGATACGGGAACTGTGGCCCCAGGCAATGACGTCAGACCTGAGGGACGTGGGAACAAAAAGAGTGCCGTCAGGACAGGGGGGGTCACAGGTCTCCTCACCTTGGGCATTTTTGACGCGGGTTTCAATGTCCCAGGTTAGATTGCCAACGATGCAGGTAGCAGGTATGATGGTAACAGGAGGCAAAGCATCATCAGGGCTGAACTTTCTGGAGAGAGCATCGGGCTTGGTATTGCGGCTTCCGGGTCTGTAAGTTATCGTGAAGTTAAAGCGATCAAAAAAGAGACACCACCGGGCTTGACGGGCGTTTAGTCTTTTGGCTGTGTGTAAATAAGCTAAATTCTTATGGTCCGTCCAGACAATGAATGGGTGAGTTGCTCCCCCCAGCCAGTGACGCCACTCCTCCAGTGCCAATTTAAAGGGCTAGCAGTTCCCGATTTCCCACGTCATAGTTATGTTCAGCCGGGGATAATTTGCGGGAGAAGTAGGCGCATGGTTTTATTTTGCTGGAGGCTTCCTCACGTTGGGAGAGGACAGCTCCTACCCCAGTGTCTGAGGCATCGACTTCAATGATGAATTGCTTGGTAGCGTCAGGTTGAATGAGAATGGGTGAAGAGATGAACTGAGATTTTAATTGGTCAAAGGCTTCTTGGGCTTGAGAGTTCCAGGTGAAGGGCTTGGAGACGGAGGTGAGCTGAGTGAGGGGAGCGGCTATGGTACTGTAGTTACGGATAAAACGGTGGTAGAAATTAGCGAAACCCAGGAATTGTTGAAGTTTCTTTCGGGTGGTAGGGGGTTCCCACTGGGAAACTGCTTCGAGCTTGGCCGGGTCGGGGCGAATCTGACCGGCTTCGAAAATGTACCCCAAAAACTGAATCGAAGTAGCGTGGAATTGGCATTTCTCTGCCTTTAACGTAAAGTTGATTCTCGAGAAGCCTGGATAAGACGAGACGGACGTGATTTTCGTGTTGAATAGGATCGCGGGAGAAAATGAGTATGTCGTCGAGATAGACGAACACGAACCGGTTAAGGAAATCGCGGAGGACATCATTGGCAAGTCTCTGAAAAACAGCGGAGGCGTTAGTAAGGCCAAAGGGCATCACTAGGTATTCGTAGTGGCCAATGGGTGTGTTAAAAGCCGTCTTCCACTCGTCGCCCTCCTTGATGCGTACGAGGTGATAGGCATTTCGAAAGTCTAATTTTGAGAAGACCTGGGCCCCCTGGACCGAGTCAAAAACCGAACTGATGAGGGGAAGAGCGTACTTGTCTTTGATAGTTATCTGGTTGAGTTCACAATAATCAATGCAAGGGCGGAGGGTTTTATCCTTCTTTTCTACAAAGAAGAAACCAGCGCCTACTGGAGACGAAGAGGGGCGAATCTGGCAGGAGGAAAGGGCTTCATGAATATAGGTTTCCATGGAGGTTTTCTCAGGGCCGGAGAGATTGTATAAGTGGCCGTTGGGGAGCTTAGCGCCAGGAAGTAGTTCTATGGCGCAATCATAGGGACGATGTGGTGGTAATGAACCCGCCTTACTTTTACTGAAAACTGCTTTGTATTCGTGGTAACAAGAGGTAACGGATGATAAATCGATGTCCTCGAGCTGAGGAATAATAGCAGGAGGAACGGGTAGAATAGCTGATTGAAGGCAGTTAGCCAGACAAAACCCACTCCAATTGGAAACGCGTTGCTTGGCCCAGTCAAACTGAGGGTTGTGGACCTTAAGCCACGAATAACCCAGAACAACAGGACTGTGTGGGGATGTGGTGACGAAAAACCGAATATACTCGTGATGGTTACCAGAAGTGATGAGTAACACGGGTCTCGTGCGGTGGGTGATGCATGAGAGATGTTGACCCCCCAAACCGGCGGAGTTGATGGGATTGTCGAGGGGCTCTATAGGGAGAGAGAGACGGGAAACCAAAGAATGAATATAAGAGTCTCCTTAAGTAGCAGGTGCGTGGATGAGGTGATGAGTCACAGCTGAGAGTCTGGAGCAGAGCTGGGAGGGGGGAGGAGTCTGACAGGCCACCATGACATATTGTACTTTAAAAATGTTGAAATTACATCAAATGCACACATTCATTTGTATTTTTAGTTTTAAACATATTGTTGCTTACTGACTTGGACTGGGTGGCTGTTGGGCCACGTTATAAGTTCTGGAGTTCATTGAACGCATCAAGCAGAGATCTGATTGGCTCTCAGTTCTGTCACTCAGACTGTTGTTAGGTAGTTTGGACCAATGGGGTTCAGCTATGGGCCGAATAAGGGAAATGGGAGGGCTGGAGCAGGAGGGGGGAATATAAAGCTGGGAGAAGCGCTCTCGTCTCGGCGGGAGAGAATAAGGAGTTGCTGAATTAATTGTACGGCGTTTGTTGCGGTCTGCAGTAACCAGAATAAAGAACCCTAAAAGAGGTTAAGTCTCCGTGCCTCAGTGTGGGAAAGGGACACTACATTATTGTATGGCTCTTTGGAAATTACATTTAAAAATATGTGGCGTTTATGGCTCTCGCGGCAAAAAAGGTTCCCGACCCCTGGTCTAGTGGGTCTAGATGACCCCACTCCCAATGTTAAAGTGCCTAGGATAGCACAAGGGATAAAACCTATAACCTGATTCAACTTTGACTTCAGTTATATCTTTATTGGGATAAAATATTTTGACTAAATGAAACCTTGGTGTCAAAATAAGTGAAGAGATGTGATTACGTCATAACGTATACCCATGAATGTGAACTCAGGTACGTAATCAGAAAAAGTCTTCAAGATGGTGGAGGTCTGAAGCGAGCCGAAGTGTATATCTTACACACATTTACGTCAGTAGTATTATTTGATTTTTATTTTATGACTTTTGCCCCAATATTATATATTTGTTGCTTCTTTTGATATCACTTCTAGTTTATCATTTGCAGTAATGACGTCCTCCAAGAGTCTCTTACTATCTTCAAAAATTGTTCTGTATTAAACAATTATGAGGAATGTTAAGCTTTTCCATTTATATTTGTTGAGCAGTATCAGTATCATGGCATCAGAGAAATGGTGTGCGTGGTAAATGAAGATGGTTGAGTAACGGGAAAGTCTTACGTTAACTGAATTGGTTGGCGCACAAATTGGCTAACTGCTAGCTTAGCTAACCGCAGCACATAATGCACCAAATTTCAAGAATGTTCTTTAAACACTGGATCTGAAGAGATGAGGGCAATGTTGGTGAAACTGGTTAGGTGGAGGGAGGGGTGGGGCTTGGGTGATAAATGTAATCCTGTTTTCAGATTGTCATGTTTTACAAGACTTTTTTTTTCAATACAGTGCTTTGAGCTGCCTTATGGAATAATAAGCATTCTTACAATTAAAGTCTTATTTTGATTTATTTTGATAATTTTCTTAATGTGTCATTTCTGACCTCTAAAAAAGTCATTCAATTTCAGATTGTAGTTTTTGGATAAATTTTTTTTTAAATGAGACGATCAATTCTTGTCTTTGATACTACACTGTTTTTGTCCTTTGCAGATTGAAGAGTCACCAGAGACATCAGCAGCACCTCTGTTGCCATTCTGACAACTGTCAATGACAACAGTACACGTTCAGTGCATTTCAGTCCACTCAGTGGAGCAGTTGTGGTTGAAGATGAGCTTGTGGTAGGCGACATTCCCAAATGGGCTGATGCATTTAGACTATCCAAAAAGACGTGTCCGTACATTTACATTCATCCAGAAAGTACTGATGGGCCTTGAAGATTGGAAATAGTTGAAACTACGTCTTCTTCGCCTCAAAAACAATTTTTGACTGACAGAGCAGCATGTGAAAGTGCTGGCACATGCACAGGCATGTTAGTGTTAGCAAATGTCAAACTATTCTACTAGGTAATCCTGGCATGGTGGTTGATTTTAATTTCAACTTCAACCTAACTGTTGAAAATATGGTTATCCAAAGTCCTGCAAATATGAGGGCATCTGTTCCTCTTTCCCATTGCCCAACATTTGAAGGGATTGAGACCAACTACTCATTAATAGCTCTTTAAAATGATGGGTATTATGTTGAGCATTAGTTTGTAAGAAAAAGGCAGCCAAAGAAAAAGAGAGAGGTTTTGTGGAAGAAGTTTAGGAAAAAGCTAATAGACAAGTTCTGTTTTTTCTTAAAATTAGAAGTATTTTTTTAAGCTGTCTAAGGAAATGGAGTAAAAAAGACTGATTCACATTTGTTTGTTTTAATGGCTGATTTATTTTTTAACACAAATTGTGCAGTGTTTTACATTTTGTAGTACCACAAGTTGTTCAAATGTACTTGTGCAGGTGGTTTAAAAATAAACTTGCAATTGGAACTCAGTCTTGGTTTTTCTTTTGCAAGAATGACCCTGATAAGACTTAGTTGAGACTTCAAAACATTAATTTAGAGTTGAGATATATTAAGGTCTTTTTAGTTAATTAATTAATGTATTAAGTTTCAATGAAATCAAAAAATGCCAGTTCAGTAAAGTAAGAATCTATAAGTTAGTTAAATACAAAGTTATAGTTTAAAGTAAGCTACACTGTTTTATTTTATTTCACTCAAACAAAGTTCAGATTAGTTTATAATTTGTAAGTAAGATAATTAAAAAATTATTATGCAATCAGTTTCCTGATAACTTTTAAGTTCCCTGAACTTGTTAAGGTTTACAGTGTGGTTAGAAGCCTCTTCTGTCTTATCATCCGTGGTCTGTATCTCTTCCTTTGGCCATCTTATTATTCCTGCAGGGTATCTGATAACTGGCAGTGCGTAGCTGTTTATTGCCCGGGTCTTATTCTTGCCATTGAGCTGGCTTCTCAGGACTTGCCTCACTGGTTGGAGGTATTTAGCTGTTGCAGCTTTCCTTGTTGAGCGTTCACTTTCACAGGTTGAGTTGCGAAATGCCTGTTTATCTGTCTGGCTTTATTGTCTCTTGTGTGCCTCTTTAGGGGGCTGCTCATGTATTTTCTCCCATGGTTGATCTTATAGCCAAGCAACTCAAGGATCACTGCTGCTGAAGTGTAAACCAGTTCATTGGCTTCTGTGATTGTTGTGGTAGGAATTGCCCTCAATGCTTCGTTCACAGTTGTTTCCACTGGCAGGTACTTAACCATTGTAGTTGGTGTTGTAGTTGACTGGTGTTCATTCTACACATTATCTTGTCTTGTAATGAAACTCAATTCACAAGTCCTCTCATTTAGAAATCAACCACATGCATCACATCTCTCATGACCATCCAGGCCAAGCTGCTGTCTTCTTTATTTTCAGAGGCTTTTAAACGTTAAGCTTTGGTGTTTTTGCTGTTAGAAAAGATAAAACTAAAAAAGAATATTTTTTCTTGCTAGCAAGTAACATACATAGTGTCAGAAGCAGAAACAATCTGCACAAATCTAATTTGTTTCATGGCATTTTCAATTCAATCCAATTTTATTTGTATAGCCCAAAATCACAACAACAGTCGTCTCGATGGGCCTCAAAGTAAAACATGAACTCAAAAGGATCACAAATGCAAAGAGTTCAATAGGAAAATACTAAAATGAACCAACAAACTGACTAAGCTATACTAGCATCCCTGCCCTTAGACCCCCTTTCACGGTAAGGAAAAACTCCTAAAAAAACGGATTCCGGAAAAAACGAAGAAACCTCAGGGGTGCCCACATGAAGGAGGGATCCTCCCCCAGGACGGACAGGCGATGTACCAGAACTCTTAGAGAAGAATTAACTTATCTAAATCTACAATTACATATATAAAGTCCAGCAGACGAGCTTCATCCAGCCGTGGTTGTGGGGACAGTCAGGGGCACGAGTCGAGCCGGAGACAGGAACCACAGCCAGGTGAAGAAGCAGGAGCAGAGACGAGGTAGACAGTCAGGAACTGGAGCACGGATGAGCCAACTGGAGTCTGGAAGCACTCCCACTCCCCAGGAGGGGAAAGAGGGACAATACATGAATCACTGCACCAAACAGAGGCATGGAGAACTAAATGATAAATAATGATCAAGAATAGAGGAGAGGAAGCGTAGAAGTAGAAGAGAAAAGACGACTTTACAGGAGATAGAGATGTTGTTTGAGCAGAAGACAAACACATACGTTTGGGTTAAATTTAGAAAAAAAAAGGAGTTAATGAGTTTCTTCTCTTCATTTCTTTTGATCGCCCAGGCAACAGCAAAGTTTCAGTTTATAGTTTTGAAAGAATACTGTTCATTTTTCATTTCAAAAATACTGTTCTACCCACACATTCTTTTTATTCATAACACAGGTTTTGTGACTGTTGTTAGAGTGACTTAACTGATGAAAATGCAACAGCTTTTACATTTCAGAAATACTTTAAGCCCCGTGCACACTTTGGAAACATACTAAAAGTAGATGTAATTATTTATTTAATGTTAAATCATAAAACAATCAAACGTCAGTTATTTAATAAGTTCTTTAATATTTATTAAAAGCTACTTAGTATTTATTTAATATTATATTTCGTTATTTTTGTACTGAAAATGGTGATGCTTCCATTTCATTGTACAATGGACAATGACAATAAAAGCAAATCTAATCTTATCTCAGTTAATTGGTGTATTTCAAGCAATTGAAACAAAAAAATAAATACATTGATACTGTACGGATTTTGCATTATATTTACTTCTGAGCATAAATAGACATTTGCACCTAATTCTTTGACTTAATGATTTTATGATTTCCTGTTTATCATACAATTACCGGTATGAAGCCCATTGAAACGACTGTTGTTGTAATATTGGGCTATATTAATAAAAATATAATTAACTAGAAGACATTAAATTATTCCAGAAATCACTACATGGCTGCAACAAGCAACAAAATGCTTTTTTGCGACCAAAATTTGAGAGTGTGCGACTGAATTTTACATCCAGTCGCACATGTGCTACCATTAAATTTGCCTCCCCCACCCTCCGTATTTTTAATACATCTACAGGGAAGGGGCATGTCGATGATCAATGAAATAATCAATAAGACGCGAGCCCACACGCAGGCAGACACACACACTCGCGCACATACTCATGAAACGCGAGCACACACTCACGTGATACCTGTCTGTGAGGCGGCCACTGCGTGTGAGAAGAATAGGGAATGCCACTGTAAGTGGCTAAATGCGTGGAGGGGGAGGGGCCTAGAGATAATCGAGCGCGCGTAAACATCTGTGGGAAGGAAACTGAGACAAATATAATCACAACCTGATATGTGCGTCTGAGCTATGGGTAAGTGAACTATTGATTCCTTCTTCCGACCTGCGGCTAGTGTACCAGTGCCAGAGTGTACAGCAGGGGTCTCAAACTCACGGCCCCCAAGATGATATTTTGCGGCCCCCGCCTTAATATGAAAGTTCAGTTTTGAGGCGGCCCGCCAGTTTGTATGAATGACACTTTTTCATTGTCGTGCGCGGAGATGACCAACCAATCACAGTGGGGTAAATGACTGTTGGGGGCGGGACAATGACAGGGTTTCAGAGCAGGAAACCTGACAGCCCCCTCCCCGGACCACATTAAGGAGTACCTTACTTTCCTTTAGAACGTATTTATTCGCTCGTCATTTTCTAAATACATGCAGTCCGTGCTGAACTTTTCTCTGGGTCGCACAGACCCGGAGGAAGGTTTGGGTTTTGGTTAAGCGCACGGCAACGTGTGACCCCCGACACCAAACAGTTTATGCACGGCTGTTACGGCAGCTCACCGCTCTCGTGGGAGTCAGGTCAGCTGAGGAGAATAAATGTCCCACACGTACATGCGTGACAGCTAACGGGGCTTGAACTTTAAATATGTGCGAGTGACAAGATTTAGTCTTAGACGCACTGAAAACACGTTGGGGAAAATGCAACGATAGACGTGTTTAAGATGATCCAGCGCCGCGCCTGGATCGTTGGGGAGACCAGGCGGGGGGGGGGGGGTGTTTAATCAATTGGTATTTTAAATTATTTTGATTGATCACTGAACTACAAAAACCCATCAGGACACATGTCCCATAATGCATTGTTTTGTAGTCTGTAGGGCAGCTTTCAGTCAGTGCAGTAATAAATTTGCAGCTCCGTTTGCTCAGGTTGGGGTCTTGCTCCCACCCCTTTCTCGTGATATTTTTGTTTTGATTGACAGGAGATGTTGGAGCAAAAACATACGTCACACAAGAGGTGATCTGTGCAGCATTGAGTCCACCTGGGTGATCTCAAACACGCTTATTGTGCATCTTGGCTGCACTTATTTGGTGTCACCAACATACATTTCCATCCGTTTTCTTTACTTATTTGTTCTGTCATGACAGCGATGCTTTTGTCAGTTTACCTTGTTGTTGCATCTTCAAAAGTGCAGATTAAAATGTTACACTGAATTAGAAACAGCACATTGTAATTTCTGTATCTATTATTAAAGTATTTATTAGTAATACAGTGGAAATTAGTAGATTTGGTTAGCATGTTGATTTACGGTATGCGCCCCTAAATTTTCTGGTTGTGCCCCTAAAATTTTCAGTTAGGGGCCACAGTGCTCCTAGTGAAAAAAGTTAGTCTGGAGCCCTGTGGTGGCCTGTCAGTTACTCTCCCCCTCCCACGCCTTCTCTGCCTTGGATGCGACCAGCTGATCTCACTCACCTCATCATTACCTCTGCCTTCTTAAGGACCCTGTGGATCTTCAGTCGACGCCAGTTTGTTGTTCCTCCAACAGTGCTTAGTCTGGCCACGTCTAGTTCCTGTGTGTTGTCATGTTTCATGTAACTAATTGCTCCTCTCACTCTGCCTCAGGATTATCCAGTTCTGATACTCACCTGGTCGCGATCTTCTAGTCTCACATGCTGGGCTCCTGGACTCCCTCTGCCAGACTCCTCCAGCCAGCCGACGCACATCCCTCTGGGAATAACGCCATTACTCACCTTCAGCCAAATTAAACCTCCTAAACTTACCTACTACTACTACTACTCCTGGGGATCTTCTATCAGTCTGTGGTCGCCAGCGCTTTAACCTACGCTGTGGTGTGCTGGGGGGGGAGCACCTCAAAGACAGACTTCTCCAGGCTGGAGAAGCTGATCAGGCGGGCTGGCTCTGTGGTCGGCACAAGGCTGGACCCTCTGGCTACTGTGGCAGAGAGAAGGACACTGAAAAAACTGACAGGTATCCTGGACAACACCACCCACCCTCTGCACACGACCATCAGTAGCCAGAGAAGCACCTTCAGTAAGAGGCTGCTCCTCCCAAGGTGCAGGACTAATAGACTGAGGAACTCCTTTGTCCCCCGGGCCATCAAACTCTTTAACCTCCACTTAGGAGGGGGGAGGAAGACTGAAAAGGAAAGGAAAGGGCCTGAATTACCGTTTTTTTGTATATACTGTTTTGCAGATATTTAAATTGTTTCTTACTGTTTCTAATCTTCCTAATTTTTTCTAGTCACTGTGCTGCCTTTTCCTTTTTACTTTTCCTACATGTATGCCAACCAGTGCTGTATGCGATGGAGATGTCAATTTCCATGCGGGAACCTCCCAAATGGATAAATAAAGTTGTCTATCTATCTATCTATCTATCTAGTCTGAGTCTCCTTCCGGGTTTCAGCATCTGGGTCACTCTGTTTCCTAGTCATACCATGACAAATTCTCTGCTCTGTTCATCCTTCATACCACCAGAGTCCTTCTCCCACCGTCATCAAATACTGGCTACAATGTCCTCAGCCAAAACTTTGCAGTCCTTATCTCTATCAGATTACAATGTTTTTGGAAATGTAATCATCTTGTCTTGTCTTCCCTCTGTCTTTTATTTCTCCCGTTGCTCCTGTATTTTCTGGAAATTGTCTTTCCCACTGAAATTTCCATTCATTTAGAAAAGTCCACCACCGTCTGTCCTTGTGCTCTTCTGTCCAGACAGAACACCAAACTTCTTCATCTCTTCCTCATCACCTTTATTTTCTTCACCTGCATGTCTGTTAAAGTCTGCTCCAATCACCTCTATAGAGACCCTGGATCTTCTTATCCATCTCGCTCTAGAATTTCTCCTTCACCTCTATAGGATCTGCCAACTACCAGCCAAGAACCTGTCTCTCCATAACATAGAAGCTCATGTCAGGCAACTCCTGGTTGACAGAACAGTCGCTCACGACTGCAGGTCACGACACACCATCCTGTGCACAGCCTGGATTGATTACAAGAAAGCCTATGACTCAATGCCAAACACATGGATCACTGAATGCTTGGAGCTGTAAAACATCAACAGGACTCTAAGAGCCTTCATAGGAAACTCAATGAAGCTGTGGAAAACCACCCTTGAAGCCAATGGGAAGCCACTTGCACAAGTGTCCATCAAATGTGGGATATACCAAGGTGATGCTCTGTCCCCACTGCTGTTCTGCATAGGTCTGAACCCCCTCAGCCAAATAATCAACAAGACTGGCTATGGATACCGACTCAGAAATGGGGCCAACATCAGTCACCTCCTCTACATGGATGACATCAAGCTATATGCTAAGAGCGAGCGTGACATTGACTCCCTGATTAACACCACCAGGATCTACAGTACTGACATTGGGATGTCATTCGGGCTCGAGAAATGCAGCCGGATGGTGGCAAAGAGAGGCAAGGTAGTCCACACAGGAGGGGTCCCACTCCCAGAAGGAACAATAGCAGACATCGAGGACAGTTACAAGTACCTTGGAATTCCGCAGGCAAATGGCAACCTCGAGCAGGCAACAAGGAAAGCTGCAACAGCTAAATACCTCCAACGAGTGAGGAAAGTCCTGAGAAGCCAGCTCAATGGCAAAAATAAGACCCGGGCAATAAACAGCTACGCACTGCCAGTTATCAGATACCCTGCAGGAATAATAAGATGGCCAAAGGAAGAGATACAGACCACGGATGTTAAAACACGAAAGCTCCTCACCATGCATGGAGGGTTCCACCCCAAATCCAGCACCCTGAGACTGTATGCTAGCCGCAAGGAAGGAGGCCGAGGACTAGTGAGCGTAGAAGCCACTATCCAGGATGAAACATCCAAGATGCATGAGTAGATCAAGCTCAAGGCCCCAACTAGGCAATGGAGAACAGAGGATGAAGTATATATTTTGTTTGTTTTTTCATTCATCGTCATCATTTGCCCGCCTTCGTCATCATCCATAAACTTTTCTTCTCCCACACGTGGAGTCCTGGCCATGCTAGCTGCCACTGCTGCCATGAAGCTGCCAGAGTGCGGCAGAGGGATCCTGCCTCTCAGTTCCTGCATGTATAGCCCCTTTTTCATCTGTGCGGTGTGCACATGGACAACCCCAGGTACTTCCTTATGGTGTCTGCTCTGGATCAGCAGTCCATGTGAAGGGGTATGTTATCGATGCCTAGCCCTCCTCCGATGGAGAAATATGCCTCATAATCTGTGTATCTCTGTAGCTGCTGCTCTTGGGAGAGAGCGGAGAAGATCCTAAGCATGTTGGACTTGGGAAACAGTTCAGCCGTGGACTAAATGGACAGCATGCTCTCGCTGCTCGACTTGGATGAAGGCAGTTTTCTTTTCCTGCACATCTTTTTGAGGCAGCTTTCTCTGCCGTTGGGTGCAGCTTTGGCTAATTCTCCTTGCCCGGCAGTGGGAGATTACAGAGAACTGGCGGAGAAAGCCCACAGACTCCTGCTGGCTACCAGGCGTTTCCCCGTTTAGCATATGACATCCAAGGTCCAGCTTCAGGCGACAGAGGAGGTTCCTGTGTGGGTGTCTGCAGTCGGCATGGGCACGCATCACGGGAGCACCCTGTGCTGTTTCCATCAGAGGTTTGAAAAGACAGCAAAGCGCTGCATCCCACCGTGTACGTTTACAAGTTCTGGAAATGCAGCGGCCAGATCTCAGGAGCAGCTGTGGGTGCTGATGAATGTGGAGAGCTGCTTTTTGTAATGGAATCTCTCTCCGGATGTCGCTTCTTGGTGGAGTCTGGGTCCCAGTAGAGTTTGGTTCCCCCGGTGACTCAGAGACGTCCACCGGTAGGCCGTGGTTGGATGTGTTATCCATATCTTTTGGGACCAAATGTAAAAGGGTTACATAAGTTCAGTAGGGATTTTGTTGCCTCTATTTCTGTTCCCATTATGGGTGGAGATTTTTTATGTGTACTTGGGTCGTTAGTGGATATCACTAACCGCAGGATGATTGATGCTTTGATCTTTGCTCTTTTGCACTTTTGTCCAATGTATGGTTGGGGGATCTAGGCCAGTCATGCGTGCATATTTTTTGTTGTTCGATGATGCTTTTCAGTGTTTTATGGCTGAGTTCCCGTCTTTGACCACTGCCTCCCTCACAGGGTCTTACACTTTCACACTTGGGGCGGCTGTCCAAACACCAACTCTGCGTCTAGGTGTGCGCTCTTTACCTAAAGGCTACAGCAGGGGTGTCAAACTCATTTTGGTTCGGGGGCGTCTGATCCCAAGGGGGCCGGACCACTAACAAAAAAGCAAAAAACAGCTTTTTTTTTTTTTACTGAGTTGGAAAAAATGCCTCAACCAACATTGTAGCCTAATCAGTTATTATTACACAGATGCAAATGGATCTCAAATAAAATGCATTTCACTTAAAAAAAATTGTTTATTCAATAATCACAGACTGAATATTTTACATCTGACGCAATCCCGATAATAAACTCAAGAGGGGCTACAGAAAAAAATGAAACACTTGCCTAGAATGTTAATGTGCAAATCAATGAAAAATGTAACTAAACTAAACTTGGAAACATTTGTGAACATAAGAATTTGGAGTTAACCTCCTTTCTCTCCTGACACTTCACCAGACCATCAATATCAAGATTTAGATCAATTCAATTTTATTTGTATAGCCCAAATTCACAACAACAGTCGTCTCGATGGGCTTCGTATCGATCCTGTGCAGAAACACATCTACTGTCATTCAAATGTTCAAAACACAATGAAATGTCCAAGAGCCTTTTCCTGGTTTGCTGCCTGAATTTTGTGGCAACACCTCCCTTCTTCCTGATTTTGATGGGGCGCCATCAGTGACCAGACTGACATCAGTGACCAGTTCACTCCAACATGGCGCAGTAACTAAAGAGCTGACTGTCATCAGCTGTTGTTGTGTCCATTAACTCAAGAAACTCCGCTATGATGGTCTCTTCAACACCTCTAATAAATATCCACAGTTGTGTAATATCTGTATTTGTGCTTTCATCAACAGTGACTGAAAATGCAATCAATGACTGGATTCCTTTATTTGGCGTCCAAATCTCCTCAGAGGTGTTTGATCTGCAATCGTGATCCTTGACAGAGTTATGCTAGCAAAGGTCAACTGCTTTTTGGGAACAAGACTTCTGCAGCCTTCAGCATTTTTCAATCAGTTCACCATCTGAAAATGTTTTGGAAGTTTGCTCCAACTTGTTTGCAATAAGGTAGCTAGGTGTCACTGCTCCATCACTGAGGTCACGCTGCAGTAAATCCAGACGGTTATTTTATCAGTCCAGCTAATAGTTGGTAAATCTTCTGTTTTCTTAACTGCAAATGGTGAAACCTTTCTTTGTGATGAGTCTTATATTGGTGCTGAATGTTATATTCTTTCAGCACCTGTTGATGACATACCAAGCATTCAGGTTTTGCATTCAGTTCCGTGAACGAATAGAACATTTATTTTCCTGGAAAGCTCAGCACTCCACTTCAATCTTTTTTCCTTTTTGACAACATTTTGGTCATTATGGTGTCACTACTGATCATTCCTATAGCAATAGTGGTGGGGCTCGCGAAGAACCAAACGGCATCTTACCCAGACACAGAGCTGTTAGGTTTCGCTTTTGGCAGGTGCAAAGATATGCTGTTTCACCTGTTTTGCATTTCCTTTACTTTCGCATTTCGCGTCTCAGTTATGTCTTTAAAAAAATCATAACCCGCCACAGCTATTAACTAGATACGTGCTCTCTTTTTTAAATATACTTTTTTACTCTTCATGACTGGGCCGGATTGAACCATGTTGCTGTGTTTGACACCCCTGGGCTACAGCATGGCATATAGGACTTCAATTAACAGAAGTGCATGCAACTTACATTATCCTTACATATACTTCACAATACACTTAACACATGCATGACAATGGTACGTTCATTTTCACGGCGTATCTTTAGGTGACCGCATGGGCAACAAGGGCACTGCGAAATACACCTGCTCTCCCCTTAAGATGCAGCTTCTCATGTCTAGGAACCTTGACGGGCCCTGACAACCCAAAAAGAAACGGCATCCATACGGGTCAACACCTGTACATTTTCTTCTTGCTTGAATGCAGTACAAGCGTTTGCTACACTAACTTGTAACTTGCAGCATGCAAGTAGAAAAAATGTAAATGCATATTTTTGCCCAAGGGCTCACCAAGCGATTTAGGACCATTATTTTTCCCTCAGGAAAAATCATTGAACCCTCTGAAGGGATCCTGAGATGGTTCACGAGAACTTGTCATAGAAGTGGAAACTGCAAAGTTAAGCTCTTTGCTCAAACAGAAAAATAATACAGTCCAGTGACTGAGTACAATCAGCAGAAGAGGAAGCGACTTCCTCCTCTGAGTGGACTCCACTCCCTTATGTTGTCCTGGAGTCATCTCATTGCCCCCCCACGTCAGCAACCACCTGCAGTCTGCTCCTTTCTGAGAATAACAGAAGTTTGATAATGAGATCTTGAGTGGGAACTACAAGAGTGTCATGCAAATGACAGCTTTCAAACACCCACTGTGGAAACAATGAACTAACCCACTCAAAGCACACATGGTAGCCCATTTGGACTGTACCTGTACCCCCTGAGAGACTCCCTTCAGATAGAGGTAGGGGTTACATACATCTTGTGAAAAAAGCCTGGTTGGACTCCAACTGAACAAAGGCAGTTCCTGCTGAGTCTCCTCCTTCAATCAGACAATAAAAACAACCCTGTTGAGAAAAACGCCAAATGAACACACAGTGCTCAGTGTGGATTTAACCAACACAACCACAGCTGTGTGTGTGGGTTTGTCTCTGGCTTCTAATCTTCAGAAGCATTCTGAGCCTTTTGAGGCATCAGTGCATGCCGGGACTAATAATAGATTATGCCGGACTGTACGACTACACACACTCACCTACACACACACAAACACACTAAAAATCTCTTTATAATTCACAGCATGAGCCATGATAAGATGATCCTGTGCAATACTTTCAATGCTTTTGTAGTTTCAAACCTCCACCAATCCTGAAAAACCTATTAATCATTTCTGTGAGAAATTTAAGTGATGTGAAGTTAAGCACAAGTCGGTATATCTCCCACATGTGTTTTGGAGGTATATTGTTGCTGTTTGTGTTTTTTTTTTTTTTTATTTTGCTTAATGTTTTTTGTGCTGTTGAGCAGAAGAATAAATACCCATTTTTCATTTATGATTTTAATTCAACCCCCCTCAATCTTGTGTTTTATTTCCTTCTTTTTCTTTCTGACCCTTGATCAGAAGAAAAGAGCACATTTAAATGGAAGTGAAGATCAGGAAAGCCCACATATTAAAGCCTGTAAAGGCAACTAAAACCTGATCAAACAGTCAAGCGTTCACAGAAAACTCTGTTTGATCATGAAGCTGCTGGAGCTTTTGTGAGGGGAAGAGATTATTACACATCTGTAATCTCACTTTCATTGTGTATGCATGTGTGCAAAACATGCCGTAGAACATCTGACCATGAAGTCTTTCCTTAGGAAAACAACAGGACAAAACCCTCCAGCACACACGACAAACACTGTTTTCCTACACACAAACAGGCAGCAGAGCCGTATACAGAAGACATGGCAGCAGAAAGATGCTGATCACACCCCCACCACAGGGTCTGCAGACACCACAATACACCCCCCACCACAGGGTCTGCAGACACCACAATACACCCCCCACCACAGGGTCTGCAGACGCCCCACACACCACACAATACCCCACCACAGGGTCTGCAGACACCCACACACCACAGCCACACCCCCACCACAGGGTCTGCAGACACCCACACACACCTGTCCCCACCACAGGTCTGCAGACACCACAATACACCCCCACCACCAGGGTCTGCAGGCGCCCACACACCACAATACACCCCACCACAGGGTCTGCAGACACCCCACACATCACAATACACCCCACCCACAGGGTCTGCAGACACCTCACACACCACAATACCTTGCACAGGGTCTGCAGACGCACCTCACACACACCACAATACACCCCCCACCACAGGTCTGCAGACACCCACACATACCACAATACACCCCACCACAGGGTCTGCAGACACTGCCACACCCCCCACCACAGGTCTGCAGACACCTCCACACCACAATACACCCCACCACAGGAGTCTGCAGACACCCCACACATGCTACAATACCCCACCACAGGGTCTGCAGACACCTGACCACCCCCACCACAGGGTCTGCAGACACCCACACATCACAATACACCCCCACCACAGGGTCTGCAGACACCTCACACACCACAATACACCCCCACCACAGGGTCTGCAGACACCCCACATCACAGCCACCCCACCACAGGGTCTGCAGACACCACACATACCACAAACACACACAGGTCTCTGCAGACACACAATACACCCCCCCCACCACAGGGTCTTTGGACACCCCACACATCTGGCTTACCCCACCACAGGAGTCTACCCAGACACCTCACACACACCACAATACACCCCCCACCACAGGGTCTGCAGACACCCCACACACACCACAATACACCCCCCACCACAGGGTCTGCAGACACCACAGTACACCCCCACCACAGGAGTCTGCAGACACCCCACACACACACAATACCCCCACCACAGGGTCTGCAGACACACCTCACACACACACAATACACCCCCACCACAGAGGTCTGCAGACACCACATACCACAATACACCCCCCACCACAGGGTCTGCAGACACCACAATACACCCCCCACCACAGGGTCTGCAGACACCCCACACACACCACAATACACCCCCCACCACAGGGTCTGCAGACACACACCAGTCATAAAATTCAGTATATTCAGGAAGGAAGGTGTCTGGAGGGGAGAACAGTAACATGCATGTAGAACAGCTTTAAAGAGTTACATTTCTACGTTGTAAAAAGATTCTTCCAGATCCAGACTGACTAAACAATGATGCACAACCAACCAGACTCAGATATAAGGGGAGAAATAAAGCCTTTTTAACAATTCATGAAAAAGGTTCCCCATGGATTGTAGATTATTGAGTTTAGTCTTTTGTTACTGTTTACCTCATTGTAACCTCCTGCCTTTAATCACTGACCACAAAAAAAAAAAATCATAATGTTTTTCTTTTTTGTTTCTAAGGACAAATTGATATCATTAGTTACATTTGTATAGGCACTTTAACATTGGGAGTGGGGTCATCTAGACCCACTAGACAGTGCTCTGAACCTTTTTTCTTCAATGATTTGTGATCTTCACTGGTGTCCATGGATTACAGGAAATCTTTCCACCTTTATCCACCTTTGTCATGGTAGGGGGAACACCTCAATGGAAGGGGGGGTCATCTAAGATGGCACAACGGATAAGGGGGAGTGTAATAGACCTCTATGAGTTGATGTCTATCTGACTCATAATGCATAAATATCTGGAAACATCAAAATAGCCATGATTTAGATATCTAGTAGATGTGTCCATGCCCAGTGGGATGAGCTTCTGGTGAGATGTTTTGGAACAGAACATGCAGTTTTGCACTCACACATTTTTTCTCTGTTTCAGTAGCAGCAGAAACAGCAAACACAGCAGAGCTGTGCTCTCTGACTGGGATGGCAGCTCCCGCATGAGAAATAAAACAACAAAAAACATTATAAAATGTGCTGACCGGTGAAAACTCATGATCGACAAAACAAGACTTTTTTTTGTGAAAATAACTTTGAAGTTTCAGTGGGGCAGATGCTGCTGCTGTGGTCAGAGATGCATGTTCAAGCTTTAGCTCCAGATGAAACAAGATTGTTTTGACGATCAGTACAATATTCAGCTCACATCAAGCAGTGGGTCACACAAAAATGTAGTCCAATAATGCTTAGTAGTAGGAAGAAAAAACAAACTTCATGATAGCATGTTGTATTCTCACTGCCTTTTGAAAACACACTGAAGGATCAGGACTCAGACACTAATTATGTGTCCCTCAGGACCAACATGCTCAATGAACAATGAACAGGCTTTCACAAAGCAGAGGAGATGCATATTTTCGTTCTAATTCAGCGTTCTGACAGTTGCAGCTGGATACTTCCTCTTTCACACAATTTCTTAGCATTAGTGATGGAAGCTGTAAAGCAAACTTGAAATGTGTTTCCCTGCAAAACCTGTATGTCTAAATCACTGCCATGGGCTGAGGAATCATCTGTTCCCTGGGTTTGTTTCCTCATCTAAACTGCTGCCATGATTCCTCATGGATCTGTATATCATTCATTCCCTTTTTTTATTTAAAACATAAACACTAATTTAATTTTTTTTTTTAATTTTCCAAAGGACAGCAAAAAATAAAATAAAATAAGGAATAACAACTTGTTTCTCCGTTTCTGCAAATGGTTTTAAAAATTGCAAACCACCCAAGAACCTCTAAGACGAAGATGGATTTGATTAGTTATGTTTGTATTTATTGCTCATCCTTAAAGGGACTTTTGTTTGCAACTCAGGCCATAACTCAGGCAATGTTACAACCCAAAGCATCATCACGGGTTGTACCTTATCCGGGGTGCTGTTTGCTCTAGCTATGAACAGGCTGGTCAAAGCAGCTAAAGCAGAATGTCGGGGTCCACTATCCAGATCAGGCACACGCCAACCACCAATTCCTGCCTTCATGGATGATTTGACTGTCCCATCTACATCAGTGGCAGGATATCTTTGGCTCCTCCAAGGGCATGAGAGGCTTATGGCTTGGGCAAGAATGGTGTTTAATTCAGCTAAATCAAGGTCCCTTGTTCTGAGGAAAGGAAAAGTGGTAGAAAAGTTCAGTTTCTGCTTGGATGGAGTCCTAATTCCCTCAGTGTCAGAACAACCAGTGAAGAGCCTGGGGAAAGTCTTTGACGCTACACTGAAGGATAAGGCAGCAGTAGAGACAACCCACAAGGAGCTGAAAACCTGGTTATCAGTAGTGGATAAGTCGGGTCTTCCAGGAAAGTTCAAAGCATGGATATATCAGTATGGCTTTCTACCGAGACTCTGCCATTACTGATATATGAAGTTCCAATTTCCAGCGTGGAGAGCTTTGAACGTAGCATCACCCAGTTTCTGCACAGATGGCTGGGTCTGCCAAGGAGTTTAAGCAGTATAGCTCTTTATGGCCGTTCCAACAAGCCCCTTCACAAGCCTGATAGAAGAATTCAAAGTCACCAGAGCCAGAGAGGTGCTACAGTATAGAGACGCAAAGGACACCAGAGTCTCCTCTGCAGGCATCATGGTGCGAACAGGAAGGAAGTGGCAGGCTCAAGAGGCAGTTGGTCGTGCAGAAGCCAGGCTGAGACACAATTTCTTGCTTGGCAATGTGGCAGTGGGTAGAGCGGGTCTTGGAACCCACACAAAACCAAAATTCGACAGAGCCAAAGGGAGGGAGAGACGGCAGCTGGTGCAGGAAGAGATCTTTACAGAAGGTGAAAGAAGATGGTTACAACAAAGCAGTAGCGATGCGCCAGCAAGGTGCTTGGACGAGATGGGAAAATGCATCGATCCGCAAGATCATATGGTCAGAACTGTGGAGGTCAGAGCCAGCCAGATTCAAGTTTCTGATCCAGTCGGTCTATGATGTACTTCCAAGTAGAGGTAAGATCGGGCCCAAAAAATCCAGCCCGACCCGAATGTCGGGCCGGGTCGGGATCTGACTCGGGCTCGGTCTTAAGATCTTACCTCTACTTCCAAGCCCATCCAACCTGCAATGTTGGGGATTAGTGGAATCACCGGCTTGCACCTTGTTCAAGGCAATAGGCACCCTGGAACATGTCCTGGGCTGCTTTCCTAAGGCCTTGGGAGAGGGAAGGTATTCATGGCGTCATGACCAGGTTTTGAGGGCAGTGGCTGCCACCATCTGTACAGGAATTCAGAAAAGCAAACATCAGCTCCCAGAGAAGTACAATTTTAATTTTGTCAGGGCAGGACAGAAACCACAACCAAAGCAGAAGACCTCAACTGGGCTGCTAGCCTCAGCATGTGACTGGAGATTACAGGTGGACCTGGGGAGAAATCTTAAGTTTCCAGAGCACATTGCAGAGACTTCCCTCAGGCCAGACCTGGTTTTAACATCAGACGCCACAAAGCAAGTGTTGCTGCTGGAACTTACAGTACCCTGGGAAGCTAACGAGCGGAAGAGGGCCAGATACTTGGAACTGGTGGAGGCCTGTAAGACGAATGGCTGGAGGGCACGTTGACCCCTGCAGCCTATTTGAAGTGGGCTGCAGGGGTTTACTCAAGCTCCTGGGTATTCAAGGGTTACAGGAGAGAAAAACCACCAAAACCATCAGTGAGGCAGCAGAAAAATCCTCTAGGGCTAAATTTACACTGCAGGTCTTGATGCTCATATCCAATTTTCTGACTATATCCGATTTTTTTGACCACCCGCTTACATCATCTTTTAAAAGTGACCCGTATCCGATTTTTGCATTTACACTATACAATGCTGAAACTATCGAACATAGACGTTCTGAGGACTACGTAGCAGTATTTCCGCCTTCCGCGGAACTCCTTCGGACCTTTGTGACTGCGGTTGTCATGGAGGCAACGCAGCGACGGAAGGAGGCGTGGCCTTGGGCGCTCCAGAGGGGAGAGGAAAAAGGAGGGCTGCTCGGCTCTCTCTGAGTTTTGAATGAGGAAGTGTTTATAGACGCGCTGTACTAACAGTTTGATCCAAGTGTTGAACCTTTCCTGCGCATGACTTCTCTTTTTACAACTGTGGTAAGAAACACACGGGAGATTTTCCTCCAGGGCCTCAGGCGGATTCTCCTTCGGGGTTCACTTTCCCGTTGTGAACCCTCAGCCTCCAGAGTGGGTTAAGAAAGACTCCAAAACTTTTGGGGGAGACACCTTATTTTTAATTTACGGTTCTCCGACACTCCCCCGCTCCGCTCTCAGACCCCCTCTCCTTTCTTTACACACACACACACACACACACACACACACACACACACACACACACACACACACATACACACACACACACAACATGCGCGGTCCCCATCATACACGCTCCCACTCTGCAACACAAGCAAATAAATTACCGGCTTGTAGCCTGTTCCATAGCAATGGTGTCCAGCTTGATTAGTTACCGTTTGCGTCCCGACCAGTACCGGACCGTAAATAACAGCGGTTTCTGACTACGGTCTGAAGCCTGAGGCTGAAAGGTAACACGCTGACAGCAAAACCATCGCACAAAAGCACCTCAATAAGTCATGTGATCTCAGTTGGTGTCTCCTGAGTTGACGTCACTGAGGTACGACTCGCATTTACTGGGGAATATCCGATTTGTCTGCTTACATGGCACACGCAAATGCACGTATCCGATTCGTATCTAATTTATTTCCACATATGAATGAGGCCTGAATCCAATTTGAGAAAATCGGAATCCATGCGCTTTTTTCCTGCTTACACGTTCACTGGTCATATCCGATCTGTGCCACAAAAGAGGAAAAAATCAGAATTGGGTCACTTGAACCATGCAGTGGAAATGCGGCCTAGGTGGCTGTGGATCAAGAGGGCAGATTCGTGGTTTAGCGCTGCTCGGACACAAGCTGGGGACTGATCACCCCCGGCTGGGTCGTCCAGGTGAGGGTGTATGAGTATCTAAGACCCGAAATACCCCAAGACCCTGGGTTCATCACTGAGGATGTGTCTGAGCTGCACCAGTTGGTGTATTTAGTTACTTATATACAGCAGTATATTCTGTACAGTACCACAGTGAATTTTAAATAAAACATCTCAGATGTCATTGAAGTGCAGTTTTTCAGCTTTTATTCCATGGGTTGAATAAAAAGATTGCATAAAAATGAGAAAAACTAAAGCACTTTTTTCATTTCATGGGCTGGTAAGTAATTGGACAATTGACTTCCATGCTATTGCATGGGCAGATTCCCTTATTATGTCATTATGAGTGAAGCAGATAAAGGCCTGGAGTTGATTAGAGGACTCGTGCTGCATTTAGAAGATTTAGCTGTGAACAGACAACATGCGGTCAAAGGAGCTCTCCATGCAGGTGAAAGGAGCCATCATTAAGCTGAGAAAACAGGAAAAAAAACCATGCCAGAAATTGCTACAGTATTAGGAGTGGCAAGATCAACAGTGTGGTACATCCTGAGAAAGAAAGAAAGAAAGCTCTGGTGAACTCAGTAACGCAAAAAGACCTGGACGTCCACGGAAGACAACAGTGGTGGATGATGGCAGAATCATTTCCATGGGGAAGAGGAACCCGTTCACAACAGCCAACCAAGTGAACAACACTCTCCAGGAGGTAGGCGGATCAATATCCAAGTCTACCATAAAAAGAAAACTGCGTGAAAGTAGATCCAGAGGGAACACTGCAAGATGCAAGCCACTCATAAGCCTCAAGAATAGGAAGGCTAGATTGGACTTTGCTAAAAAGTTCTGGAAAAA
This sequence comes from Oryzias sinensis, assembly GCA_037389245.1. Lineage (NCBI taxonomy): Eukaryota > Metazoa > Chordata > Actinopteri > Beloniformes > Adrianichthyidae > Oryzias > Oryzias sinensis. The sequence continues at coordinate 24,601,754 of CM074504.1, forward strand.
CATTCTTTGGACAGATGAAACCAAAATCAACCTCTACCAGAATGATGGCCAGAGAAAAGTATGGAGAAGGCGTGGAGAAGCTCCTGATCCAAAGCACACTACATCATCAGTAAAACACGGTGGAGGCAGTGTGATGGTCTGGGCTGCTAGCGGCACTGGGACACTAGTGTTTATTGATGACGTGACACAGGACAGAAGCAGCCCAATGAATTCTGAGGTGTTCAGAGACAGACTGTCTGCGCAGATCCAGGTGAATGCAGCCCTGTCTGCGCAGATCCAGGTGAATGCAGCCAACTTATTCATAATCCAGATGCACAACGACCCAAAACATCCAGCCAAAGCAACTCAGGAGTTTATTAAAGCAAAGAAGTGGAATATTCTGGAATGGCCAAGTCAGTCACCTGATCTTAACCCAATTGAGCAGCATTTCACTTGTTGAAGACTAAACTTCAGACAGAAAGGCCCCCAAACAAACAGCAACTGAAAGCAGCTGCAGTAAAGGCCTGGCAGAGCATTCAGAAGGAGAAAACCAGCATCTGCTGATGTCCAGGAGTTCAAGACTTCAGGCTGTCATTGCCAACAAAGGCTTTTCAACCAAATATTAGGAATGACCATTTGGTTTTCAGTTTTTCATTTGTTTTATTACTTACCAGCCCATGAAATGAAGGGATTGTGTTTAAAAAATGCTTTAGTTTGGAAGTCCACACTTTCAGGTTTCATTCAGAGTTGTTTTATTTAAAATTCACTGTGGTAATGTACAGAAACTAAATTAGAAAGAATGTGTCTCTGTCCAAATATTTAGGGTCCTGACTGTAAATCCTGCAGCCTTTAACCCAAGTGTTCTCAATCTGCTTACGCTTCCTGAGAAGTATGGCATGTTTGGTGATTTCAGCATTCCTTCTGGTCAGATGGTTGTTCAGATAAGCAACAGATCCTTTCAGATTCTTCCTTTAATTCATCAGAGCTAGCTTGTGGTTTTGATTCACAAACCTGATGAAAATCTCAGGATTATCTGTCTCCTTTCTCCTCGGGAGCGGGTGGTAGGTCTCCATGGTGTTTAGTTCCAGGGAAATCCCTTTAGACGTGAGAAATGATTCCACTTGGTGTTCCAGAGACTCTCCATTGCTCCCAGTTTCAGAAGAACTGCTAGCAATGCTAGCGCTATTAGCATTAGCAATGCTAACTCCAGCTGCATTTAGCTTTGCCTGAGTTTGATCGGTACTCCAGTGAGAATGACATTATTCATCCTTGCTTGTCGTTCCACATCCTCCAGTTTTTTCTCCAGAATATCAACCCGGTTTTCTCCTTGCTTTTTTTGAGCTCAAAGTCTTCGGAACTCTTCCATTAGCTCCATGAGAGGGGTTAGCTTAGCATGGATGTCGTTCACTCGCTCCATGAAAGGATACAGCGCAGCTTGGATATCATCAAGAATCTTTTGAATGTCAGCGTTGTCACCTGTTGCTTGGTTTTTCTTAGGGGCCATGGTCAGCGCTCTGTTTTTTTTTGGAGAAAATCAACTTTTAAGTCACCTGAAGAAAGTTGTCTAGCCGCCGTGAGCCACAGGCGTCCGTGTTGTAACCCGGCACAGAGAAACGATTTTAATTTTAAACAATGTTTTAATGGTATAGGTTCAATTCCATTAACAACTTTCCTCAGAGAGATTGATGTACCGTAATTTCCGGACTACAAGCCGCTACTTGTATTCAGTGACGCGGCTAATTTATGGATTTAATTGGCGGCCGCCATGTACGTACATTCGGGCTCGGTGAATGGTTTTGAATTCGCCAACCAACACCAAACTCAAGTCACTTGTTTTTGATTACACCTCTAAGCAGCTAAACAGCATGGACGTCACTTCAGGTCTTAGACACTTCAGTCATGGTTCAACAAAAAGAAACACGCATGCCCGGCCGGATCCCAGAATCCTTTGGTGCCCTTAGACCCAACGTGCACTTGATCGCCACTACAATATGATGCAGCTTTCAAGTTAAAAACAATCGTTAAAAGCAGCGTGAAAAAATCCCCCATCAGTAAATGGAAATGCCGGTCAGCTGCGTGACGGAGAGAACAGCGCATGCTCAGAAGTGTATTTACCTCTGAGTCATAGTGACTCGGCTGGCTGCACGTAAATATGTGTGAATAACATCAGCCTTTATTTTGTCGGGACACGACTGGAAACACAAATCCATGTGGTCGTTTTTACGGTTTCTGACTGAGCGGAATTTTGCATTGAAAAGCTCACAGCCGCCGTGTGAGCTTTTCGGATAGGAAGGGGACACAAGGAGCCCGCTTGGCGAGTGCGGAGCGCAGAGGCGTCCGTGGAGCAACGAGTGTTTGTTGTGAAAGGAAGCTTCTGACGAACGCGCCGCGCTGAGGCGCGCGCTATTTTACTGGTGTTTTTTTAACCAGCCCCGTTAGTACCATAATGCTGCCGCGACACAAGCGGAAGGAGAGCTGTTCCCGTTCACCCCTCCATGCACTGCTGCTACTTGCTCATTCTTAAACACGTACAACAGTGTGGCGAGCCGGGCGTTGGCCCCGCCTTTAGCCCCTAAGACTCATGGGAAATGGGGGATCGCGGATGTAAATTTCCTCATCATAACTGAGGGATGTAATGTTGATTATATGGTTACTGTTAGTAATTTTATGTATGATACCTAGTTTGTCAATAAGTAAAAAAAAAAGTTGAAAAAAAAATCAAATAAAAAACCCATAACTGAGGAACTTGTGAACAGAATAGAGGTCCATGCTGTTTCAGATGTGGGTGTATGTGGATACATGAGTTCGAGTCAAGACAGTACCCGTCTACAGTGTGGTTATGAGCCATGCTCAATCTGGGAGTCAGGATGTGCTTTGTCGAGGCAGCGGCTTGTATTCTGATGCGGCTTGTGTATGTACATAATTAAGCACGTGAAAATAGGCGGGTGCGGCCTGTAATCGGGTGCGCTTTATAACCCGGAATTTACGGTACTTGAATCGTAGTAACAGAAATCGGTTAATCAATTAATCGATTCATTGATACACTTACAATTAGTGTAATGCAATGTTAGGCAGAACAATGCTGCAGCTTTTCAGTTATCAAGTCGTCTTCTTTCAAAGCTATTGTACATGTTTAATTCCTTTGAAAAGAATTAACAAAACTAAATTAAAAGGAATACTCTCCATATTGGCATGGCAGGCAGAAGTCAAGCAAGCAAAATTAAAAACGAGTTGTTCTTATTTGTTATTAATAAAAAACAAATTAATGAATGATACACAGATATTAAGCAGTGACTCAGTATTCAAAAATACATGTTATAAAGAGAAAATTCAATGTTAATTAATTTTTTTAGCATAAAAGTCATGTTGCCTTACTTTTTTTTTACTGCTCGTAATATTTTTTCACAAAAAAAATGCAATCGCAACAGCAAAAATAAAAGCAGGTTCACAAAATGTTTTTACAGCTTCCAACTTTTCAGTGATTTGCAGATGTGCAAAATAACATTGACATATAATGTGACATATTTGAAAATCATGTCAGATAAGCTTAATGTATGTCTGTTTTAATCTAGTTGTGTTTTTGCTGAACGTCTGTCAGAAGTCAGAGCTCTGTCTCCCCCTCTGGTCACCGGCAGGAATCATCTCCAGAGTTTTGAAAGCACCAGCAACCCTGGCGTGCACTTCCTGGATGATGCACTCCTGAATTTCATTCCTGTATTTAAACTCTGCACTGAGCCTCACTCAGTGTGAAGTATTAATTGTGCCTCTCTGCCTTCAGTACTGAGCGTTACATCTGAACTTGATTTATTCCACACCTCCTGACCCTATTTCTGACTCTGTTTGCCTGTAATGACTCTCGCCTGGATCCTGACTACCCTGTCTCTCCTCTGATGATCTCATGCCTGTTATCGACTCCTGCCTGCCTGACTCTGATTTAGCTTTGTAGACTTTTAGCTGAGCTCTTAAACCTGCTGCATTTGGATCCAGCTGTCTGCCTGTTCTTGTGATGACATCTTTCTTCGCTCAGCATCTGGAGGTTAATGTTCAATCAAATAACATTATTTTATCATTATTTTTTCTTTAATTCTTGATAGAACAGATTTTATATTTTTTCACAAGAAGATGGTTTGTTCTTCAAAATTTCTTCAAAAAAGTAAGTCATCCTTTTTTTCTACCATAAAGTAGCTAAAATCTGATATAATGCAGCCTTAAGATACATCTTAAGAATAATGTACCTCCAACTAAACATTAAATAGAACTGAATAGTTATGCCATCTTGACCAGATGTAACATCACTAAATGGACACACCTTGCCTGAAGAACAGGCTTCCTATAGGTTTTTGTTACTGTACTCTGGTCCAATCTATTCTTAACACCTCACTTCAGTGCGTGTGACAGTTAGCCAAGTGGTCCCAGCAGAGGAGCAACATCAGAGACAGTCTCAGTCACACATCCAAGTGTTGGGAAAGACACTAAACCCTTAGGGCCCACACAGCACACCAGTTGGGCAGTGGCGTGTCAACGACAGCTCAGGGGGTTGATTGCTCTACGCCCCAGGCTTCACTCATAAACTCTTTTTACTGACAGTGCCCAGGAAAGGCTAGCATATTCACCAAAGATGTAGGAGGTGGTGTTTAATCTTTCTGTAGTTAATGAGCTCCATCACTGCTTACCCTTACACATCTCCTATTATGTTCTCAAATCCACTGGTGTCCACTGTCTGGAGTGAGACTGGAGCTATCAAAGTTAACAAAAGAGCTGGGCTTTGGGGTCAGATGGGCTATGGCATGTTCCAAATGGTGTGCTATGAGAATGCATAAATTAGGAACCTCCGGTAGGTCAGGTATAAGCAGGCAACCTTATTTTTGTTTGTATGTGAGAGATGGCGGGAACCAAGTCCTGCATGCTTTCTTTCACTAACATGGAAACTGCTGCAGATTCAACATAACTCTGCTAGTTTTTGCTGGCCGGGGAAGGTTTAGCAGTTCAACTGCCATCTGCATCATCAAACATTACTGCTTGATCCTCCAAAAAATCAACAACAAGGAAATTCACATTTCTCTTTTTACCTTTCAAGGATCCCTTTGACAGTCTTGCATGTCTAGTGGGTGGGGGTGGAGGGGGGGTTGTGAACACACCACAGCTGTGTCCAAGTGCAACACTTCACACTTAGAAATACAACGTTGTAGAAAAATGAAAGTTAACTTTGGTCTTTGTTCCTTTTTTGTTCTCTGTTTGAGTTGCAGCTAATTTCCTAACCTCAGGTTCAACTAGAAAAAAAGAAGAAAACTTGGCTAAACTTTTTCCAAAACACATTATTTCCTGCCTTTGTGTTTTGTGACATGAAAGATAATAACACTTTTTGTCAATTAAAAAAAGAAATGTCACAGATGACACTGTAAATCAACAATTCATGCAGACAAATTACTTTTTTCTTTGTGCTGTTGCTACGGTAACTGGCTCATAATAACTCTGAGACCTTTACATCAAGCTTCTCACCCCACTTTAACTCTCCCCATCTGTCTCACTTTCTATTAAAACATCTAGTTAAACTCAGCCTTTTGCACTCTGCTAGAGGCTTTTCTTTGTGACTGCATTTGCAGCAGTCGATTCATATGCTGGGCTAAGATAACTGCACACTAAACTAGTTGACATCAAGTCTTCTCCATCTCCAAAGATTGGATCTTTCAAAGTCCTAAAAGCAGGAAGTCTTAAATTTCAATGCAGTAAATGTTATTGTGTCTTTACATCAGGAGAATTTTAATTTCCATACACAAGAAACTAAGATCAGCTGGACCAGTATGACCGCCTTTACACTGCATTGTTCAAGTGACCCAATTCCGATTTTTTCCTCTCACGTGGCACAGATCGGATATGACCGGTGAACGTGTAAGCAGGACAAAAGCGCATGGATTCCGTTTTTCTCAGATCGGATACAGGCCTCTCTCATATGTGGAAATAAATCGGAAACGAATCGGATATGTGCATTTGCGTGTGCCATGTAAGCAGACAAATCAGATATTCCCCAGTAAATGTGAGTCGTACCTCAGTGACGGCAACTCAGGAGGCCACCAACTGAGATCACATGACTTATTAAGGTGCTTTTGTGCTGATTTTGCTGTCAGCGTGTTACCTTTCAGCCTCAGGCTTCAGACCGTAGTTGGAAACCGCTGTTATGTCCGGTCTGGTCCCGGTCGGGACGCAAACGGTAACTAATTAAGCGGGACACCGTTGCTATGGAACAGGCTAGAAGCCGTTTATTTCTTTGCGGAGTGTGGGCGTGTATGATGGCGACCGCGCTGCTGTGTGTGTGTGTGCGTGTGTGATTGTGTGTGTGTAAGGAGAGGAAAGAGGGTGTGAGCGCGGAGCGGGAGAGTGTCGGAGAACCGTAATAAAAAGAAGGTGTCTCCCCCAAAAGATTGTTTTGGAGTCTTTCTTAACCCACTCTGTGCAGAAACCGCCTTCAGCCCTGGAGAAAATCTCCCGTGTGTGTCTGGCTACGGTGGGAAAAGAGAAGTCATCGCGCAGGAAAGGTTCAACACTTGGATCAAACTGTTAGTACAGCACGTCTGCAAACACTTCCTCATTCAAAACTCAGAGAGAGCCGACCAGCCCTCCTTTTTCCTCCCCCATGCATCCCCTCTGGAGCGCCCAAGGCAACGCCTCCTTCCGTCGCCGCCTTGCCTCCATGACAACTGCAATCACAAAAGTACGAAAAAGGTCCGCGGAAGGCGGAAATACTGCTACGTAGTCCTCAGAATGTCTACGTTTGATAGTTTCAGCATTGTATAGTGTAAATGCAAAAATCAGATACGGGTCACTTTTAAAAGATGATGTAAGCGGGTCGTCAAAAAAATCGGGTATAGTCAGAAAATCGCATATGAGCATCAAGACCTGCAGTGTAAATGCGGCCCATGAGTCTCCAGGTTTTTCATGAGAATTTCTGCCAGAGCAACAGTTCTGTAGTCGTTTCTGGGGGACTGGAAGAAGACAGGATTTCTTCTATAGCCCCAGAACCTTCTTCTGGGTCAGAGATGGGATGACAGGGTGGGGCCGAATGTCTCAGATCTGATCTGCCCCCTGGTAGGACAGATCTGGACTGACAGCCTTATCCCCTGTGCTATCTTAGATGACCCCCCCCCCCCCTTCCATTGACGTGTTCTCCCTACCATGACAAAGGTGGATAAAGGTGGAAAGATTTCATGTAATCCATGGACACCAGTGAAGATCACAAATCATTGAAGAAAACAGGTTCAGAGCTCTGTCTAGTGCGTCTAGATCAGTGGTCCCCAACCCCCAGGCTGCACAGAAATAATAAATAACTTTACTTCTGGTTTATTTATATCAGAATCTGAAAGATGTTTCATTTTGAAAAATTGTCCGATTCTTTGTTCTATCCATCTATGTCACTCTTAACGCAGGCCAAGGCGCTCTTCTCGGTCACATGATAGGTTTCCGCTAAAATAAAACCCAGGAACTAGCAAAATGAGTAAAAAACAAACGTCTTTGGAAAGTTTCTTTGTCAAAGGGAAAAGGTCAAAAATGACCAATCTTACTCCGATACCTTTTTCTTAACATTTTCTTGCTAGCCCTGTTTTTTCTTTTCTTTATCGTATGTTATTCAAGTTATGAACCAATCAGATGGCTCAGTAAAAGATGTGATGCCCGCTGGACCCCACCTCAAATGTTCACAATGTTTGACTGACAGATTATCTTGAGCTGCCTTTAGTGGAAGGGGTGTGGACTTCGAACAAGCTCACTCCTGATTGGCGACAGTCGTTGCCATAGAAACGCGGACTCAGACCGACTCGGACCAATCACTGTTCACTGACTCCAAATGGCGGCGCCCGTATTGTGGATAGACTCAATAGGCTTCATTTGGCTGGAGCTGGAGGTAAGGCTCTTCCTATGTGTGACATCACAGCCAGCTCTGTCCAGCTCTATATACAGTCTATGGTTCAGACCCTTCAGCCAACGCTTGTGACACATTTTCATCAGTGCAGACGCTTTCTCTGTGTGTGTTTACCTTACAGACATTTGAACTGCAACATCTTTGAACAGAATGTTCTAGTAATGAACCACATTCTAACCATTCCTTCATCTTAGATCCTCCTTTCAGTCAGAAAAACGTCCTCGTCATTGCTGTGGTTTGCAGACTCGTCTGGATCTTCTCAGTTCCTTTATCTGATGTTTGCACACAACCTCTAGTGTACGTGAATGCAAACTCTCTGCACCCAGAGCGCCGCTCTCCCTCCATCTTCTTCATCACAGTAAACCCTTGTTCAAGGTCAGCTGTGGTTATTGGGATGCTGAGAAGAGCAGCTGACAGACAGCGCAGTATTCTGGTCATGGGGGGCCAAAACCTCTGAAAGGTTCCAGGGTCAGACAGAAAACACGGGTCTAAATATCAAATACAATCGACAGCTTCTAAGGCATTTTTCCTTTTTAGGGGCCGAACCTCTCTCCATTCTTGGAGATGATGAAAGCACCAGAATCCAAAGGACTCAGCCTACTGAGGCAGATGGAGTGTGACAGGAAAGCTGTGGGTCAAAGGATGATGGGAGGCATTGGGAGCAGCTGTCCAGGGAGCATGTTCCTTTGGATCCGCTCCGTGTGGACTTAGTCTGATCCTTGAACTTCCACCTCTTCATCACACATCTCTGACTTTGTTCCAGCCCAGGTTTTGGCTCTGCCGTCATGGACTTGGGTGGATTGCTGTTTGTTGTTGCTGTCGGTATTTAGGGAACCCTCACAGTTCACAGGTTTCTGACTGTTGTGGTTGGTTTCCAAAGTGTTTTTTTGGAAACTCACCTTCCTGTTTGTGGCTCCTTGGTTTTTCCATCACATCTCCACCTGCTTCTTGGTCCTCGTCTTAGTTTGAAATGTTTCTGTCAGTAATGCTGTCTTCTTCACTGACAGCTCTATAAAAATGTTATCAAATGAAAAACTGCAAGCTTGCTGGAACTAAAAAATCAAGGATCAAGCAATGATTTATCAAATCCATAATCCCAGCAAAAGTTCAGCTGTTCCCTACAAAAATCTGAATTACAACAAAAACAGGAAGTCTAAGCAGAAATGATGAGTGATGCTGAACAGAGAGTGGATTAAAATAAATGATCAAACGATGCTTTCAGTACCACAGATGTGAGGAGAAATACTTGGATGGAGCTGGAAAAAGCAGAATACGTCCCAAATGTCTCCTTAGAATGGGGTTAACCTCAGAAGATCTAGATGTTCATTAGACTGCAGACTGAAAGTATTGCATCGTTTTTTGACGGACACACCTGCAGGACCTGAACAACACTCCCCTCTGTGGGAATCCATGGCTGAACCCCCCCAAAAAGCTGGATCTGTTTTGAACCAGAGGTTAGATCTTCATGAAAGTTTCCATTTTGAGAAGCTGCTAAACAGAAGAAACCAGCATTGAAGATCAGATCTTTTCAGCCAAAAGTCTTTGTGTGAAATAAACCAGGAGGTAAAGAATCCAACTCAACGTCACGTTGAACTGGATTTCCATCCATCTGTGGCTTAGTGGTGATTGTCAGACGTGTGTTCCTGTTCAATGTGAATTCAATTTCAACCTTAGGAGTCATAAATGAGTGCTGAGCGTGTCTCCCAGCTCAAAATACTTTGATGATGATGATGAGTGCAGAGGAAGGTTTGATTTAAAAAGAAAAACATCTGATTTCAAATGAGAAAGAGAACGTTTGTCTCAGGTTGGAGGGAAAAGAAAAGTCAGAATGTCTGAAAACTCAGAAGTGTATTTTTGATCAGCGGATAATATCACATCTGTGGGAGAAAAAAGTTCTCGTTAAGTAGAGACCTCCAATCTCCTTTCACAGTAACCATGACAACACCCACCTATAAGTTGAACAAATTCCCCCTTTGACTATTAGAAAAGAGAGGGGCGGAGAGTTTCCTATTTTGAAGACATGTGGATCAAACACTGCAGCAAATGTCAAAAGGTTGTGAGTAAGGTGTAGAGTGCCGGGCCTAAACCACATGTTACAGTCTGAACAGAGAGCCTGGCTCCAAATCTGTGGGAAGACACAATAGTTGGAGGAGCTTCTTCATTGACTTTAGTCATCAACTGAGTTTCAAATCCTCCATGTTAACATTTAAAGATCATTGAGACGTAGCTGAAAATCCACCCAGAGATGAACAAATAAATGGTAGAATTTCTTTCAAGGCTGAAAGGATCCAGAAGTTGTTCACTTCCTGTTCATTGGAAAGACAGCAATAAGAGTTCCTACCAAGATGCTAAAGACAGAGACCATCTCCTCAATGAGCTGAACATTTGAATATTTCATTTGCTGAAATTCACACAGACATGCTGAATGGAGGAGAATCAGAGCCAAGGACCAGAACCAGAAAGTTCTGACTCTGAATGCAGTCCAATCAGAAAATGTTTGGACCATGCAAAAGGTGGAACATGAAACGCATGACAAAGAGGAGTTCCTGTGCAGCAAGACAGAAAGAAAGGGCGTGTTGTGAAATCTGCCGTTTTCACAACCCGCTCATTTTTTCACCTTCCTTTTTCCAGAGTACTTGCTGATCGCCCCGAGCTTCCTGTGTAGAAATCTGCAGAGGACCAACGTACTTCCTGTTTCAGGCTGGAAGGCTTTACCAGAACGTTACATGTTTTATCTTCTCTTTGTTCTTTGATTCAAGTTGTAAAAAAATGGGATTCTGAGTCATTTCATTCTGATCCTATTTAGAATTTAGCCAGTAGATGAAGTCATAGACGGAGGCACTAGAATGGGACTCTTCTTCTGTGTCTATTGCACGTGTTCCAGCACAGAACTACCTTCTCATCTTTCCATGAGTAACGCCTCAAAGAGCTGCAGAGGGAACAGCAGTTGAGTTTGGGTTTCATGAGGCTAAAAATACTACCTTTATTAATCACAGGTTCATTTTGGAGAGCTGTGTGGGACCGCCTCACTGTGTCATTCAATTCCTATGTCTCACAGAAAAATGACTGACTTCATGATTGACCCCCCCCGTCCAGGCTCCCTGCTTCAACTAAAGCACTAAAGCAGCTATTCTCTCATGACTTGGACATGTCAAAGCCTGATGGCTGAGCTGGCTGGATGTGGGACTGTGAATGAGCTCAAATGCAGTGAGGGTCCTGAGGCAAGAGCCTTTGCACTGCTGCCCATGCGGGTCTCCCTGGACCCTATAAAATACAGGGTGGTGTCAAGAAGGGCATCCAGCATAGAAAGTCTCTGCTGCAATGGCAGACAAGTCATCAAACTTCTTAGTGTCTTTTGTGTTACTGCAACACAAACTTTGCTAAAATTCAACATTCCTGACTGAGAAAAACCTTCAACCCTATTGTATGAATATTCTTCTGACTGAGATTGAGGAGATGAGCTTTTTCCCTTTTTTGGGTGCATCCACATATGACTTCATCATTGAATGACAGTCTGCAGGTGACGGTGAACTGAGGGCAGCACCAAAAATGGTCAACTCTCAGACACAGCAGCAGCTTCTCAGAACTCTGAGGCATGAGTGTTCATCTGGTGACGGTTTTTCTGATTGGCGTTTTCCATCCTGACATGTTGACTTCCCCTTTTGTCATGCAGCTCTTCAGCATAAAAGACTGCGCTCCTCTGCTCAGCACACATGAACAGACGCTCACAGCATCTGCAGGTCCAACTTCAGCTCCACTTTGAATTCTACCATGTCTCTCTCAGCCAGCCAGATGTTTCTGCTCAGCCTTGCTGCTGTGGCCGTCCTTGTAGCTCTGCAAGGTAAAACTCAACGTGTCGAAGCTGCTTCAAAGCCTACAGCTCCTGTAACCACCAGGATTCCAGGACTGACTGTGTATTTACGGAAAGTTATGTTAATGTTGGATGGATGTCAATTAATGTTGAAGACAGTGATGTTTGTTCTGCTCAGTCCCTGCAGCAGAATGCGCTTTCGTTGGTCGGCCGTGCTGCTATCCTAAAGATCAAAAACCGGATCATGAGGGCGTCAAAGAGTGTTACAGACTAACTCCCTTCAAAGGATGCAGCTATCACTTCTTTATGTAAGAACAACAGATGCTGTCTGCATTAATCCATTGTCTTCCATTCACACCGTTAAAGAAAAGGGATAAAAGTCTGTTGAACTCTGATGAAAACATTTACTTTTCCTCATGCAGAGCTATTGACCATAATGGGACTCAACATTGCATCAAACCAAAATCCAGATTGTTTATAAATCGCATAAAAAAGGTGAGTTCTGACCCAAAAACATGAGATTATTATTAGTTATTGATATTTTGGTTGATGTTCTTCAATAACTGTAAAGGTTGCTTTTGTATTTTTCATTTGTTTTTTCTTCTGGGTTGCAGCTCGGCTTAAGCTGCCGTGGCTGAGAGCATCACTGAAGAGCCGTCGAGGATCTGTTTATCACTGTGGCAAAGATGCTATCAGATTTATATCTCTTGACTTATTTATACATGCAATAACATTTATTCTATTTATTGAATATTATTTATCTTTTTGGTAAGGTATGTTTTTTTAAACCTGGAAGACAGACACATTTCTGAATAAACTGTCATTAAGTGTCATTGGTCTCCATGCATGACGTTTATTTTCATCTGGAAGAACATGAGGGCCGGTGGGGGGAGGGGGGGGGGGAGAAAACAAAGACAACAAACGCTAACATAGTTTTCAGGGAAACAGCTGATGTGAACCACAAATCTGCAAAGCCTATGAGAAATGTCTGAATGTTTGGAAAGCTGTAAACACAACGAATCTGAGGAACTGTAGGAGTAAAACCGAACATCCTCTTTTCTACAGAAAGAGCTGCACGGACGCCCAGGTTTGGCCGCTAAACACTCAGGTGTTTGGCAGCCAAACTCTAGTAATCAGGAAGCAGCTTAGACAGACAAACAGTGTGGACTGGGGGTCGAAGTTCTTAACCCAAAGGGGTGACCTGCCACATATATTAAAAGTGCTTTATAAGTAAACTTTAATATGAATTTAACACCCCCACCTGCTTCCTCAGCTGAGCTAGCTGTAATTTTTTTTTTATTTGAAATGGTTACACAGAAAGGCTTAAGAAAGGCATGAAATAGGTCCTTTAAAAAATGGAGAATGTTTATACCTGAGTTTAGGACAAATATATCTTTGAGCAAAATGTTTTTGGTTCCCCAATATCAGAACAAAGTGACAGAATACAGCTTTCACCTTACGGCCAATATTCTGCTGCAAGGTTTTCCATTCCTGCAGAGCACAAACTGTTTGTTGGCTCAGATTTGTTTTGCAATTTCACAGAGTAAAACACTGAGCCTAAGAATTGCTGCGTTAACTGCTGCTGTTGGTTTCTACTGAAAGGCCAATTTTAGTAGAAGATAGTCTGTGTTAAAAAACACTTCTTAAAAAAACGTGTTTGTGTAAAACCATCTGCTCTACGTTCACGCATGTTATGGACTCAAAACGTATTGGAGTCACCAGTGCAGATTTGTTTTGTAACAATTGTAATTTCTTGATATTATTAAAAACAAAAAAACACACTGACATGACATCAGAACTAAAGTTCAAATAAGACAAGACTAGACCGAAACAATTACTGCAAGGCTGTAATTTTGGAGACAATGTTATTTGTTTGATGGTTTTAATGCAGTCTGTTCTCAATGATTAGCTCTAGTAGTTTTTATGTACTCTTTCTGTTTTATAGTAATGTTTCTTTGTGTAGATTTCACACTGAGATTTGCCTCTTTAGCTTTTAGTGCCAATCACAATATGTGTTGTTTTTAACCTTGAAACGGAGTTTATTTAACCCCAGTCAACTGTTATCAAATTTTCTGGTTTCTAGGTTTCTTTTTCTGAAATGAAACTGTTCTAACGTTGTTTTGATCCATTTCCTTAGGCCAGACATCTGTAATTTGAGTTCATGCAGTTGATTGTTGTCTGTATGCATGCTGACACTTTGTTAGCAAATTGATCATTTATACGAGATAATTTGCACATAAACTGTTTTTACATTGATTCACTAACAATTCATGGTTAATGAATAGGTCACCTGTTTATCTCAGAAAGTGTTGTGATGTCAGCGGGAGGCATCCTGGTTGAGTTTAACTGATTGCTGTTGATGAGGCTAATACTGTAGCATTGCAGCATCAAAGACTGCTACAAATGCCTGCAACAGATACATTTAAAAAATTCTAAACCTTTTCAGAGATTCTACATATCCATAACAAAATTAAGATGTATTCTTCTTTAGTCCAATTCTCTGAGTACATTTCTGCAAACATGCTTTTTTACCTCTATGTTGTCCTGTCTAGCAGCTGATCAAACAGATCAGAGCTGAAGGCCTCTTGTGTTAGACAGATTGTGCTGTTACAGTGCGTGGTTGTGAATCTTCTGACACACAAGGTGTGTATTTATGTTAAGGCCTCTTGTATTTGAGGCTAAAATGCAGCTCAGACATACATATTTATGCATACAAACAACCATGTAAAGTACACTATTCCTTCACGCATACACATTGTGTTGTACTGTCGTGTATAATAGAATGTAAAGGGGGCTCCATTTTAGAAGAACATAAACACTCACCTGAGCACAGGTGTTAGCTCACCTTTGCACTAATAGTTTGCATGATTGAATGACTGAAATATTTCACACTAGTTGGTTTTAAGGCATAAGTATGCGTGTGAACACTATCTGTTTTGTATATATGTCGACATGTGGACATTTTTGCAGCTAGCAGGTGTGTTTATAACATTTCAGTGTGTGTGTGGACAGGCCCCGCCCTTTTTGTACTACATTTGAACCTTACCGTAATGATTAACAACCAGTAAACCTGTCTGCTTTATGCTGCTTCATGGTCTTATCCCCCTTCCCCTCCCATTATCACCCTCCTACCCCCCCTCTCTAACATCCCTCTCTCTTCTTCCCCTCTTTCCTTTTCCGTCCGGTCCAACACCCGAAATTTTCAAACATGGTTGAAATTAATAAAGTTTGGCCTCAATTCCAAAAGGGGTTTATTCAGACATACCTGTGGTTTGTCTAAATATTAATAACCCCTCTTGTTAAAGTAAAATATGTCCAACACAAGAGGCCCTCAGCTCTCATCTGTCTGCCCAGCTGTTGGACAGGACAAGTTAAAAAAAAGAAAATAGAATGTAAAGGGGGGGGGGGGTTGCTTGGTCCCCGCCACACCATGACCCCCGCCGGATGCAGAGCATCAATAGTAGCCAAGGCCACCATTGAGGGAATCCGCCTCGGCCACCCAGAGCTGCCACAGGGACCCCCAATGCCAGAGAGCCGGGGGCCACAGAAGAATGGAGAATGCAGGTTCCAGTGGACAATCACAGTTTACATTTTCACCCCGTGTCTCTGAGATTATAAATCCTGTTACTGATGCCACATTTAGTACTGTAACCCTTGTTCTATCCTAGGCACTTTACCATTGGGAGTAGGGTCATCTAGACCCACTAGACAGAGCTCTGAACCCTTTTTCTTCAATGATTTGTGATCTTCACTGGTGTCCATGGATTACATGAAATCTTTCCACCTTTATTTACTTTTGTCATGGTAGGGAGAACACCTCAATGGAAGGGGGGGGTCATTAAGACAGCACAAGGGTTAAAGTTGTGTCATCTGCATACAAACGATTACAAGCCTAATTTATAAGAATATTTGCAGTGATATTTCCTTTTAAACTAAAATATGAAAGTTTTATGATTATATGTTCAGTTTCCAGCAATGGTTATGTCTCCATTTGAAAATTGGTTTTACTGATTTTGCAAACACTGTTTTTTCTCTGTATGGTGTAGCACTCAACATCAGCAAAAATAAATGTGTTTGCTTAGACATATTAGCTCAGAAAGTTAGTTTTTGAGCTTATAAACTCCTTTAAGCTCTAACCAACGTGCTCCGTATGTGATTTGGATGACTCCATTTAGATCTGATTGCCCTGTTACTTCTAATGAGGGGGCACATTGAAACAGACACTGAGCTGTTTTATTAACAGTCCCAGCAGTAACATGCACCATGCTAATCTCAGTCCCAAAGAAACCATATCTGGGCCTTGTTCAGCTGGAGATAAATGCTTTCATTTAACTCAGCATGAGGTGAGGGCTACAGCGCTGGGAAAACAATGTTCCTACTGTGCAGTTCTGCCTGTCTTTCTTACAAATGAAAACTAATTGTTTTCTCTGTGATAGATTTAAACAACAAGGCTGTCCTTCCAGAACAGAAAAGATATTGAAACCATAAACAGGGTAGGCCCACTGGCTGAAAGAAAACTTAACACTCGTATTTGTTCTCAGTGCTAATAGTCCTACAGCGAGTGTCTCTCAGGTCAATGGAGCGAGTTATTCCTGCAAAAACATTTCTGCACTGTGATTTCTTTTAGATGATAAGAACATCTTATCGCGCACGCTCTGACACTTCTTTTTAGAAGCACGAGTTGTAACTGTGTAAGGCGATAAAGGCACCACAAGGATTTTGAGAGTGAGATGTAGATCTGATTTGTGAAGTAAGACCAGTGAAGGTGCAAATTGAATTTGAGTGTGCATTGATTTGAATAATGCAAGGTGTGTGTGTGTTGTGTGTGTTAAGTTTGAGTAATATTTACAGATAAGCATTCCAAGTTTTTATTTGATGAAGGAGAACTGATTGATACACCAGATTAACACTAATGTTCTTGTTTTAAAGATCCCAGGTGCCAAATCATGATAGTGCAAAGGATATTCCTGCCTGGTCACAGCTATCTCCATTTTTGCATCTACTGTTGAATAAATAGAAAACGGAACAATAAAGGTTAAACTGGGGCCTGAATTCACGCTGTGCACACATTTATTTTTGGTGTGCAATTGGAAAATGCCACTCAGTGGGAAACTGCTTCGTTCTGAAACCGGCTGACATCGGTTATTCAAGGTACTTTAGAACGTTCTATACATTCAAAAAAGTTAGACCTGCAGAATAAGACAACTGTGTCAGAAATATTATACACAACTATTGCAATTGGTTATTGACTGTAACAAATAAGAGGGGAGACGAAGCTGATTTTAGCACGCACATGTTTAATATGATGTGACGGTGTAGCACCATCAGCTGGTGGTTGTGCTCGTACACACGTATGCATGGATACACACATGCGGAGATGCAATCACGCTACTTAATTACTAAAACCTACCTTTATCACCGTCCCTGTTCCTCTGCAGGTACCCCTGGGTGCATGCAGGGTTGCCAACTCTTAATCCTCACTCATACACTTGCACAAAACTCACACGGCGTCATCATTAGCTTGTTTTGTTTACCCGGAAGTTGGTGACCAACCCCGCAGGTCATGTGACTCACCTGATGTTGAGTTTGTATTTTATTTTTGAGTTAGATCATTGTGATTTGTGTAAATAACATAGATTATGTTTCTTTGGGTGGAACAGGTAAATATATATATATATATTTTTTAAAGACATTGTGAACCTGTTTGCCTAACCCTGTGCTAATGAAGAGCAGCGCCCAGTAGGAAGAGCTTATGATTTAAAAAGGGAATGCAGACGGGAAATGATGAGGGTGTGTTGGGATGATGTGAGGAGCAGTTGATGTGCTCTGTTTACTTGGAATAAAAGAGAAAACTCGATGCTTGGCTTCTCTGTGTTCCTTGTGTGGTTTGACCAGCTCGTCCCTGAGGAACCCACGACATGAGAACAAAGGATAATAAACCACAAAATAACATGAAGTGTAAAGGTGGGCTATTGGATGAGTTCCTGGGTGTGAGTGTATGTTTGCAAATGGGACCAAACTAAAAAGCACATGCGAGGGAGGGAATAAGAAGCCTGATGACATGGAGCAGTGATGTAGCATTGACATAGGAAGAGCACATCCAAGCTCCTATGGGAGGTCTTTCATCTCCGTCATCTGATTTTCAAATCCCTGCACCTGTGCAGTCTAGTCTATATTTTAAGGTGTGGGGGATAAAAACTAAAGCAGATTAAAACGATGATTAAATTGATAGAACCACACAATTGCCTGATACAGCCAAATGAAATAATAAGAATAAATCCATCATGTTTGCAACTTTATTAGCAATGTCTTTGTAAGATTACAGCAAGTCTCTGCCTATGATGTAGAGCAAGCTTTGTGTGAACAACTGTTTCAATAAATCAAATATTCGAGTTAAAAATTTTGGTTTTCTCTGTTCTTTGCAACTTGATTTTTTCTTGAAGTTGAACGCTCGTCTTCTGTTTCTCCGCCGGCTCTTATCTGTGCAAAGAAACTTTCCAAATACCTTTTTTTCAATATTTTTGCTTGTTTGGGGGTTTCAATTCAACAGTCAAAGCACCTGCTTAAAGACGACAAATGTATTTAAGACTGAATGTCCTAAAACACATCAAGAGATAGTTTTACTATATTAAACATGGGTCAGAATTTGTCAATTTACAGAAACAATGCAAGTTTGTATGTTTTATTATACAGCCTGGTCCTACCTGACTCTCAAACTGGTATCAATCCGCATCCTGTGAGCTGGGGACCACTGCATTAAAGTCCTTCTGTATCCCAAACATGCATTACATGGCATGATGACTTTTTGCCAATCTTTAAACTTTCTTTTTTGAAATTCATTCATCTATATACCTTATCAATTTCCCTGACTATTACCACTAAAGCCTGTGCAGCAAGACAGTGTTGATATGAAACTATGACAAAAAAGAGTTTCAATGGCTTTAAGAGAATAAGAAAG
Organism: Oryzias sinensis; assembly: GCA_037389245.1. Lineage (NCBI taxonomy): Eukaryota > Metazoa > Chordata > Actinopteri > Beloniformes > Adrianichthyidae > Oryzias > Oryzias sinensis. The sequence continues at coordinate 24,620,414 of CM074504.1, forward strand.
CCTGCTTAACAGGAAGAAACATGGAAGGAAATTAAGAACAAAAACTGATTGAAATAAAACCAAATTCAGTTTGAAGAGAATAGATAAGTCAGAAAACATCTAATGCCTTTGGTTCCTGTTTGAGAAAGTGAATGCCAGTCATGGATTGCATTCTTTCAAAAGCTCTCACTTTGTTGAGGCTTGTTTACTGTTGCTTCACTTTGAAACGGAACATCAATCATGTAGGAAGTGGATTTAGACAAGCAGCCTTTTAATCTAATGGTCTGTTGAGCAAGGCAGACGGAATCTTCAACCAAATTCCACAAAGCCAATTTTCAAAACATTCCTTACCACGGATCTCGGCTTGGTCCACATTAGACCAGTCAGCTGTCAGCCTGCGACATGAAGCGGATGTGAACGGGGAGCAGCAGAAGGCAAATAAGGCAAGCTCAATAAAGTATGTAAACTCTTCAAACCATCCAAATTAGAAGTTTTTATTGGATCAATGTCATCTTCATTCTGCATACACACATCAACACAGACACACATGTGAAACACATATGCACTGAGCCTTCTGTTGGGTTTCTGGCAAATACCTCAACAGTGTCATGTTAATGTCAAACGAGTACACATGAAGTCAAAAGGATTAAGAGAAAGACCTGGCAGGGAGATCAAACAGGTGATAAGTAAAAACTATTCTGCTTTCTGCACAGACTGACACAGCCAGAGAAAAACACAAACGCACATACATTCATATATATATATATGAGGAGGCTATACCACACTCCCACCATGAGCTTGGGTACATAGCCCCAACAACCACAGATACGCTGAGCGAGGCAGCAACTGACCTGAAAAACAAGATCATGTCTAAAATGACCACTAGGCAACCCTGACACCAGCTACACCGGTTAAGTGATGCACTGACTGAAGCTGTGAATGAAGCATTGAGGGCAATTCCTACCACAACAATCACAAAAACCAATGAACTGGTTTACACTTCAGCAGCAGTGATCCTTCAGATGCTTGGCTACAAGAGCAACCATGGTAGAAAACAGTACCCACCATGGAAGCAACGGTTAGAGGCCAAAATCAAGGGAACTCGGAAGGATGTGAGTAGGCTGACAGAGGCTCAAAGAGGTACAATGAGAAAGCAAGAACCTAAGAGATACAGCCAGATGTCCATACCTGAAGCACCGGAAACTGCCAAACAAAGGCTCCTAGCCTTGAGCACACGACTAAAGAGGTACACAAGAGACAATGAAGCCAGACGGATAAACAGGCTCTTTGCAACTCAGCCTGTGAATGTGTACGCTCAGTGGCAGGGTCAAAACAGCCGAGCAGACCCACGAAGGCTGGAAACTGAACAGTACTTGAAAAGTATATGGAAGAAAGAGTTGGCACATAACAGCAATGCCCAGTGTCTGGTCTCTCTGAGAAAAGAACATAGCAACCTCCCTGAACAGAATCCAGTATCCATCACAGTGGCCGACATCCAAGAAAGAGTCTCAGGTATGAAGAACTGGACAGCACCGGGCCCTGACATGATACATGCCTACTGGCTAAAGAAACTCACCCCACTCCACGAGCGCCTGGCAGCACAAATGAACCAGCTGCTAAGAGATGGGACTCACCCCGAATGGCTAATGGAAGGGGGAACAATCCTGATCCAGAAGGATCCCTCAAAGGGTGCAGTCCCATCCAACTACCGGGCAATAACCTGTCTCTCCACAACATGGAGTCTCATGTCAGGCATCATTGCAACCAAGATAAATAGGCACATGGATCAATTCATGAGCATCACACAGAAGGGCATTGGTAGAGACTCTAGAGGCACTTCCAGCACTGAAGCACTCATCCTGGAAGCTCAGGAACAAGCCCTGAGCACCAGAGCGATAGAGGCTCAGATCTACCAAACCAGACAAGAAAGACCCAAGCTGTAGATCTACCACACCAGACAAGACCCAAAGTGTAGATCTATCACACCAGACAAGACCCAAGGTGTAGGCTGTGCTAAGAGGCGCCTGAAACAATCCAGCACATAACTGCAGGGTGTAAGATTCTGGCAGGGAAAGCATTCATGGAGCGCCACAATCAAGTGGCTGGAATAATATACAGTACATGTGTGCGGAATATGGACTGGAACTTGGGACCTTGGACCATCTGTCCCCTACCCCATCCCTAGTAGGGGGTACTGGGCCCTTGGCCACGGCGGCCCTGTTCCCTGGGTGCTGGCTTCCTGGGCCCGGCGGTCCTCTCTCCACGCAGGGAGGGGGATCCCTGAGCTTTCTGGCAAGGCCAGAAGCCGGGGATCACATTACACCTGGGCCGGGGGTGTCTGTGTCCCTGGGGGGTGGGTTCTGGTCTTTGCCCCCGGGTGATGGGCCTCGCCAAATTTCCAACTGTGGCCGAGCCTGGTTGGGCCCTGTCTACAACACCCTTGTGGGCCCCCTTCTCCCCTGGGTGCCCCCCTCCTGGGCGGGGGCGGGCCCCTGCCTTGCTCCTTCCTGGACCAACCGTGGGCCGAGTGGGTGGTTGCCTGGAGTGCGGAGCCGGTCTCCCTTGGGGGTTCCCGGCTTGTACCTGGGGTTGGGGCGGGGGGATGCCCGAACTCCTGGGTGGTGATGGGGTGCTTGTCTGGGAATGTGGGCATCCCTCTCGGGCGAGGCCCGGCGTTAAGCCCTCCTGGCGCGGTGGGGGGGCTGCTCTCCTGGTTGGGCTGGGGCTGCACTTTCTTCCCCCCCATGGTTCCTCTGGGGGCCTTGCAGCGGTCCTGCTGGCCCGGGTCTGGGTGGCGGATGTGATCGCCCAGGGGGCGGTTGTTCTCTGCCTACTGCCATGTGGCGTTGGAGGGTTCTGGCTGCCGCTGCTGCTGTGGCGGGGGTCTTGGGGTGAGTTGATGGCTGGACACTCCCCCTCCTTCTTTTCACGTTCCACCATCCATTTTAGAAGAACATAAACACTTACCTGAGCACAGGTGTTAGCTCACCTTTGTACTAATAGTTTGCGTTTTGACTGAAATATAATTTCACACTAATTGGTTCGAAGGTATAAGTATGCGTGTGTGAACATTATCTGTATTGTGTACATGTTGACATTTGTACATTTTTGCAGGTGTTTATAACATTTGAGTGTGTGTGTGGACAGGCCTTTGAGATTTGTATCACTTCTAGCCTCTCCATAATGATAAACATCCAGTAAACTTGTTGCTTTATGCCGCTTTATGGTCTTACGCCCCCCTCTCCTATGATCAGCCTCCTGTACCCCCCTCTCTAACGTCCCTCCCTCTTCTTCCCTCCTTTCCTTTTCCGTCCGGTCCAACACCAAAGATTCTCAAATATGATTCAAATGAATAAAGTTTGGCCTCAATTCCAAAAGGGGTTTATCCAGACATACCTTTGGTTTGTCTGAAGATTAATAACCGCTCTTGTTAAAGTAAAATATGTCCAACACAAGAGGCCCTCAGTTCTCATCTGTCTGCAAGTTAGTCTAGTTCATGCAAGAAGGAAGTACAGAGATCAATATCAACCTCAAAGGTAAAGCGGTGTAGCATTTAAAAATATTTCAAAAGCATATTTCAATTTCATCAGGTAACTTAAGTTGACAACATACGTGTAGATGACACCCATGAGTAGAAGATGTTTGTCACACTTCTGCAGTCCTCCAGAACTTCTGGCCCAATGATGACCGACACATACACAGGGTCTTGGTTGTCCTGTGTTACATTGGGATGGACCACAACAATCTTCAAGCGATTACTTCAGTCCTCTTTCACTGCTTCTCGGCTGAAATACTGAGAAAATGAATACGCTGTAATTACAAATAACTAAGAATAGATTCCAAGAAAAACAAACAAAAATGTTAATATAGAAAGAAAGAGGTATACTCAAGTTTGTGTAATTTAAACAATATTCATATGACGCTTTTATGTCAAGTTACACAACATGGTTCCAAGGTGCTGAACCTGAGACAAAGAAAAACACCTTTGGGGGCCATCGACGCCAAGGGGGGGCCAACACCCACAACCCTGGCCTAGGCACATAGTCTTACAGAGACCTCCAGTCACCCAGGCAGGAGCTATCAATGGGACAGCAACTGTGATGGTAGAAAAACACTTGAGCTAAAAAAAAAAACTGAGGGATCAAATCAGTAAATAAAAAGGTATAACTGAAATGCTATTACGCTCCTAAAATAACAGTCATAATTCATCAACGAAAAGGGGTAAGAGAATAAAATGCATGTAAGAAATCAGTTAAAAGTCTATTATAAAAAATAGCAAAAAAAAATCAGAAGTGTAAAGAATTTTTGACCTTTAATTAAAATATCACAGGTAAAAACTATATTATAAGGCTAGACAATCATTTAAATATGGTCATGATGATCATAAGATACCTCATACTCTTTGATCATCTTTACTTCGCCACATCCATCTCATATTGTGGCACCTGAAACATACAAATTTAAATTTTAAAATAAAACCAAACTACCACGCAAAGAAATTTTTGACAAATTAAACCTAATCATTTGGTCTTACCTTGTGTCAGCCTGGGAGTCTAGATTAAGTCAGAATGCGCCTTGCTCTTGGAAGAAAAAAAATGTGTTTGTCACCTTCTTACTAACTCAAGGATTTAGATTGGTATTTCTTAATTTTTTATGTACATATATTACAAATGATGTGAACAGTTGTTTGTAATATTACCTGTATGGCCAGGTCCTGTAGTTGTCCAAAGTAGTTGCTTATGGGCATTCAAAGTCTGATGCTCCTTCGGTTCTGACTTCCTGTTCAAGTCTAAAAGGAAAACAGAAATATGACAAGAAGCACAGACTCACTTGACATACATAGTATTATCATGCCCATAGTCAAAAAACATAAAGTTACTTTACTGAGCAAGGCTGACCCGCCCGCACAGTTCGCAGACGGTTGGTGTTTGAGCGTGTCATCTCGGTGTCGCATTTGAAACAGGTCGACGTGGAAACTTGAGTGAAAGTGAGTGCTGTAGACAGAAACCGCTAGTTTTTTTTCTAAATACATTTAATGGGAGCTGTGCAAAAACCGAATCATTTTAAACTAGACTTTTATTGGGTCAGTATCAAGCTGAAACGGTTGGGGAAGGGAGGCAACATGACAGGCAGCAGGACTAAAACACGTATCATGACATTCACTCCTTCCAGCATGAACTTCACCAAAGTTTGCTTTGGTAAAAACAGGCTTTCAAGTATAATCGGGCATTTCCAGGCAAAACAGACATACACAGTGATATAGCAAAGTTAGAAAGCTCGTAAAGTTAGCTAGCTAGCTAGCAAGAAAAGACACCATTTGCTAGTACAGCTGCTTTAAGTGAGGACTAACTTAATTAGGTGAACTGAAGAAATATATGTTTTCTGTCTTATTTTTAATTACGTTGAAGTTTTAATCTTCAGTGTGTCGTGACCATCTTTTGAACTCGTAAGGCTCACCCTCTTTTGCATTACTTTGGATAAATTTATGGGAGCAGAGGCAAACCGCGCCCCTTCCCTTTTGTGAAGAGACCGGATTTTTTGTATGCAGGTCAGGAAGGTTATCATGGACCACATTTAAACCATCTGTGCTGAGGATCCGATCCATGGGAAACAACCTATAAAACCATTCTCATGCCAGGAAGAGGTTGACCATTGGCTCCAGCGCCTGCTGTGAAGTCCGTGCTTTCCTAGCTGATTTATTATGGACAGAGGGAACTCATTTTCAGGGTGGATTCAGTGAATTCCAGCAGCCGCGACGGTGTCCTCCAAATATGGTCCGGCAGAAGTGGGCGGTCGAGCTGTCGACGAATCCATGCGTCCAGGGGGAGGAGATTCGGCCGGCATGATAAAAACTTTATTCTGAAGAATCTTCTTTGTTCTCATCTGTCTGCAAGCAAGTTGCATGTAACTCTATGCATTGTAGGCTTTGGAGTTTGAGAATCTAGATATCTGTTTTAATTTGTTTTAGAACTTTTGTTAAGGAAATAAAACTTTGTGTATCTTTATCCGGTCGAATCCTGGTCTTTCTCTCCAAACTTTTTGAACACGTATAGGAAGATCTGAAAAGCGAACAGATTTTTTCCTACAGAACCAAACAGAAATGTACAAAGTTTGTTTCACTTCAAATTTACCTTTGTGATCCACGTCACAGTCAAGACAGTCCGCTATCGTGTCAAATTAGATTTGTGTTACAAATGTACCCAAATTTTCTAGGAATACAACAGTTTCTTAAACAACACAATTAGAATACTCATCTAAAGAACAGACATAAACATTGAACTGCAAAAGCAGTTCATCTTCCAACAAATTCTTTACTTTAATGCTCTTTCATGTGGTGGTGATGTCCCACTTGTGAATTGTATCCTGAAGGATCTTTCTGAATGACAGAAGGGTGGCCACGCATTTTGTGTAGGTCAGATGTAGTGTGTAATAATATGCCATTTAGAAAATCAGACCCTCATCTGCTGCCATCCAACACCAAGACTGGACTTGACAGGCCTCTCTTCTGGATGAAGACGTTTGGATCTTCTGTTGACTATAAAGCAGAAAAAAACATTTTTACTTTAGTATCTCCAATGTAGTAATTTCTTTATGTATCTGCTTAGGGCAAAAATAAAAATTTACCTCCTGAACATGCAGTAAAGCTTCACTAGCACACCCCAGTTTCTTTGATGGAGGTGCCACCGAGGGAAAGAGAATGGGAAGGGCCTTCACCAGAGCAAAGTTGGCTTCCACTGAAACACAATAAATTGAATTGTACTTCTTGAAGAAGAAACACATAGAACCTAGTGTTTTCTGAGAAGAAGCATTCACGCATCTAACTACATGTATCAAAAAGGCAAACTTACTTTTATCCCTGTTGATGGGTGGCTTTATTGCCTTCTTTCATACTCCGTAAAATGACCCTGGCGCAGCAATCCTCCCATCACATTTTGACTTCCTCAATGAATTCATCATTGTGGGGAGCAAGGACTCTATGCATTTCTCCAAGCACCTGCAATGACAAACCAAGTAGTGAAAAATATATAGACATTTAAAATTTTACTTTAGACTTTTTACATAATACTTACATGATGCAATTCTCTGGATAAACATCCACGATGGATGAAGCTCTGGTATCTTCTCTTATGACCTGAAACTCCAGATAAAAAAAACTGGTACATCAGCTACAATGGGCTTCTACTTCTTGTACATTTCCTGCAGAGTTTTATAATGCCTGGTTTGTACTTGCATACTATCCTTATTCACTAGAAGTGATCACAAATTATATTTTAATTTCTGCCAACAATAGTAACTCACAAACTTAAAAAATGTTAAAATCACAATTTTTAATAACAGCAAGTTTTCATTCAAACATTAAGATCATCAAGCATACATGACAGTCTTTCAAACTGGCCGATTTGGGTGGGAAACTGCCCAATCTGGCAAGCCTAGCATAAAAGTGAGTTACAGTTGTGCAGTATTGGGCTAGCAATAACTCAAGTTAGCTTACTACTACTTTCTTCTTAAACACTGAAATACATTTTAACTAAATAAAAATTAAATTTGACACGTTTAAACAGAACCAAAATATCATTAATTGTATTTTAAAGTATATTTATGAAATATACTGCATACTTACAAAAAAGTGACGAAGTAGCTAACATAGTGCTAGCGCAAGCTAGCTAGTTGCTCCGTTAGCCTGCTTCTCAAGATGTTTAAACCCACTTTATAATCTTTACCAGCTGCGTGGGGCGTAATGGTGATTTATTCTATGTCATATAATTTAATATATCTTACCTCCTTTTATCTTGTCCACCGAATATTATATTCCTAATTTGTTTTTCCTGTTCGTCCTCGTCATGTTCTGGTTCATCAGATGTACCACGCAAATGTGACAAGATGGCGCTGGGTCGGTCACAATATGAAAATTCTCAAAGGGTATCCCAAAAATGCAATAAATAGAATTAATTGTTTTTGCTACACATCATTATGAAAATACATAAGTTATAAAACAGCATATAACGTGTTTGCTCTACCAGTTTAGCTTAAGCAAGTCTTCTGAACATATTAATCCCCCCTTCATCTGGTCACAATGGACTTTTCCATTCTCGCTTGTGCCCGCCGGAATGTTCCACTGAAAAATTACGACAATACATGACAAATACATATTTTAAAAGATCAACTATTCTACTTAAACTTTGTTTGATATAAAAAATAATTTATTTGATTAAGGAAGATAATCATTGTGTGATTTGTACAATTTTCGATTCAAAATAGATCTTTGCACAAAATCTTGATATGGTATTGCCCAAACCAAGGGCAGTGGAATTATGATTGCGTCATCTGTGGATTGCAAAGTACTGTTTATAATTTAAATTTAATTCAGGTAACCATGCTGTTAGAGGGAAGTGGCTTGTTCTCAATATTAGCAAATATGTATGTGAAAGGTCTCTAATTATAATTTCTGCAAATAAAACAATACTTACTTTTGGACTTACACAAAAGATTTTGTGGTAAACAATGTATTGTTGACAATACAGACAACATTGTATTGAAGCCAGGTTTATGAAACACTGTTTTAACAGAGACCTTCTTGCTTATGAAATAGCTATACCTAATCTTGCTTGCGTTTATAAATGCTGAAAACGTGCTTGGTTATCATCGTTTCAAAATCAGTATTTTGATTAAATATAATATTGATGATGATATTGCAGTAAAAAACAAAAAATATGTATCCATTGTTTATCCTTTTAATATTGGATGAGCTATTAAACATCAGTATTCAAATACATTTTTGGATATCAGATAATGTGGTAACATCTAAAATGAACTTAAATTAAGACCTTAACCTGTGCTTAAATCAGGCCTGCTGTATTTTTTCTTGTTTGCATGAAAAATGATTAATATCTAAAGTTACAGACTGATCAAGAAAGGTAATGCATATTTCTTTCTTAAAACAAGTTTAATAAACTTAAATTAGGACGTTTTCCTGTCCTTAAATCAGGCCTGCAGTGTTTTTTTCTTTTTTTGCATGTAAAATGACTAGTTTCTAGATTTACAAACTGATCAAGACAGGTAATGCATATTTTTCTTAAAACAAGTTTAATAATCTTACACGTGCTGCTGTTTTTATCTAAAATCAAGATCAATAAGATTTTACAGCTAGTTTTAAGTTTAATAATCTTAGGTAGATTGACAAAATTTGCAGTTCTGAAATCCTGTTTTTGAGTTGAAGTTTTATTTTGAAATTGTCTTTTTGAGTTGCGCTTTTATTTTTTGAGTTGCGGTTTTGATTCTAAAACCTGTCGACACGTAAAAACAGCGACATGTCAGTCAAGGGGAGGCGGGACATCCCTGACATCCAGAAGCTCATTGGCTGCCGCATAACACCGAGTCTTACGTCAACAGACCAGTTTAGAATGTGCCGGTAAGTTTTTCATGTTTTTCATATCCTTTACTATATTAAACGATCAAACTTGTACTTTATTTAACCATAGGACGCCAGCACAGTCAGATGAGGAGCTCCACCTGTAGCTGCGAGTGAAAAAAGATGTTAGAAAGTTAGATGTTGCATGACAAACTATCACCATTGTTCTTCCGTGTTAGCATGCTAGCTAGCTCAATGCTAGCGGGGTGTCCAGCTCTTTTCATGACTTTTATGGATTAAACAAAGTCCATTTTTTTACCACAGTGTCAGGATCAGTCATGTCAACCTGGGAATAATTGCCCGTGGATTGTCACTAGGGTTAATCAAATATATTATAACCTATAAGGTTTCTCAATATTTTCAGGGTTTACAGACATAAGGAATTATTGAACAGAGCAACAATATTGCTGTGCCATATTTACAAAATGTTTGCGTCTGCACTATGCAGACTGGCAGAATTCTGGTAGTGAATCAGAGCAGAGTAAATTGTAGCAGACCAGCAAAAACGTGCTTAATTCCCCTTAAAATTATTCCAGTATTAGACATCAATAGAATTATTAGTTTCTTTTTAATTAGTTGCTGGTTTTAAAATTGACTATTCCTGTATGTCTAATTTGACGCTAATTTGACACGATAGTCCGCCATCAGTTGAAATGTGGAGCATGCACGCCTGTCTGTCTGACGAAAGACTGCTCAAATGAGGGGCGGGGCTTTGACGTTGTGCTCCCATACAGGGAGGCATGTTAGAATTACTGATGTTACTCATTTACATTTACTTGGAAATATCTACTAATTAAGCCAACGAACTGGTTTATTAAATATTACTTAGATTGAAGGATGAAATTTACATACAAAACAGAGGACTTATAATTACAAAAAATTACCAAGTAATGCACTACATGGAAACAAGCTATTTTACGTAAAAGCACATAATTGCTATTATTTTGTAGGATTTACATAGTTAACTGAAATTATATTTTCAAGGCCAGAAAATAATTTTTTTTCAGTAAATAAAGATTTCTGAAACAGTGTTATATCTATTTTTTCTGATATAGTGAAATTTTTAAGCATAGTCAGGATTTTTATGATGAAAATAATCTGCATATATTTTGGATAACTGATCTGCCTTTGCTATGTTGATGTCCAAAATAGTTTTGCTTTATTTAGTATTCTTAATTACCTGAAACTCTGTTGGTGAGGTTGTTTAGGTTGTTTAGTTGGTGATAGTGACATATAAATAAAGAGAGCAGTTAATGGAGGCTGGAAAACAGCTGCACTCTTTCAGACCACAAGTAAACCATAGATATCATTTGTTTATCAAAGTATTGAGGGTTTTGGAGGATTTCTACTGTTGGTGTTGCACAAAATTAGGAAAATGACAAATGTTTTTGGAGTGATCCCAGTGATGAGTTCTGTAATTTAGTTTTTGATGTTTTTTGGACCCTAAACATGATTTTCACAATAACAGGTTTTTAAAAAATTGAGACACACACAGGACCAGAGACACACACAGGACCAGAGACACACACAGGACCAGACACACACAGGACCAAAGACACACAAAGGACCAAAGACACACAGGACCAAAGACACACACAGGACCAGAGACACACAGGACCAAAGACACACAAAGGACCAGAGACACACACAGGACCAGAGACACACACAGTAGAGTGCTGCATTGGGATTGGGTCCCGCAGGCCAGGGCCAGCAGCACCGCCAAGAGGCCCCCAGAGCCAGAGAGCAGGGAGGCGTGGGGGGAAAGAGAGTGCCGCCACAGCCCAACCAGGAAAGCAGCCCCCCTGCAGCGCCAGGAGGGCCCAACGCCGGGCCCCACCCGAGAGGGGTGCCCACAGCCCCAGACAAGCACCCCATCACCACCCAGGGGTTCCGGGCATCCCCCCGCCCCAACCCCAGGTACAAGTCAGGACCCCCCAAGGGAGACCCGCTCCACGCTCCAGGCAGCCATCCACCAGGCCCACGGTTGGTCCAGAAAGGTGCAAGACAGGGGCCAGCCGCCCCAGCCCAGGAGGGGGGCACCCCAGGGAGAAGGGGCCCACAAGGGTTGTTGTAGACATGGCCCGACCAGGCTCGGCCACAGATGGAATTGGGGAGGCCCAGCACCCGGTGGCAAGGACCAGAACCCACCCCACAGGGACACAGACACCCCCGGCTCAGGTGTGATATGATCCCTGGCTCCTGGCCTTGGCAGAAAGCTCGGGGATACCTCTCCCCGCGCGGAGAGAGCACCGCTGGGCCCAGGAAACCATCACCAGGTGGCCAATTATTCGCCCTGGTGGGGTGTGCGGGGCCCGAGACACACACACCCAAGACACACACAAATCAATGCATCTCTATTATTGCGCGGAAATACATTTTTAGAGTTTTGCGGGTGCAGGCGGGAGTGGACATACATATTGCGGCTGCGGGCGGGAGTGTAAAGCATACGTTGCAGGATGTAATCCCGTGCAGGACTCTAACACACAGGACCAAAAACACACAGGTCCAAAGACGCACACAGGACCAGAAACACATACAGGACCAGAGACACATACAGGACCAGAAACCATGGCCGGCCCTCCCTATACGAGAATTACGCAGCCGCGTAGGGCCCCCGTCACTACCAGGGCCCCGAAGTGGCGAAAAAAATGAAATAAAGAAAGACCCAAATCTGGCAACCCATTTGATAGAATTTCCGTACCAACGTTCGCTCTGAATGTTGTGCAAAAGAAACTTGCCTGAACTTTTGTGATCCCCCCCTTCAACACACCTGAACCAATCTGGCAACCCAAATAAGGGCGTCACGCCCCTTTTAGCAACAATTGGTCATCATCATTCCATCAGAGCTATACACAGTGTGCATTTACGAGCGCATTTTGTTTCAATAAAGTTGGGGAAAGAAAAAAACGAGCACATTTTATCACACTGATCACAACTACAAGAGAACTTCATGCCAAAGATACTTTATCCATCATTAGGAGCTGAAAAAAGATGAAGAACTTCAACATCAATCACAAGGTAAGTTTGGAGGATGTTGGAGCCGTATTTATACATTATCCTGCCTTTCGGTGCAGCTGCACAATTTACGTAAAATATAAATACTAATCGATCCGAGGTGAAGATTGCACATAAACAATCCTGTTTGTCGTCATTTTCCAATGGAAAACTCGAAAATAATTCTGATACCCAAGTTTCCAAGATCATGAGGTCGGACATGACCTTAAAACGGCGGAGAGCAGAGAAAAGTAAATAATGATGATGGTATGGTGGCTGAAAAATGTTTTAACTCATGTTATAATCGAATTGTTTTATTGCTTTGCTAACACATATAGTGTGTTCTGCATTTTCCGGTTTATGTCAATATAAAAACTGCTGTTTATTATAGCAGGTCAGGTAGTCTGACTTTTTCAACATTGAATGTGTCTTTAAAATCTTGCATTGGCTTGAAATATGGAGAATCAAAACTGCCAAATACATAGGAAATAAATGTTCTCATTTATAAATGATAAACAAAATAAATGTACTAATTTTAAAATCATGAACGCACAAAATAATAGATAAAGACATGTATAAATGCTTATATTTCCATTTATACTCAAATTAGTGTTCATATTTATTATTTATAAATGGGTACATTTATTTCCTATTCGTATTTTGCAGTTTTGGTTCTACATGATGATGATTTTTTGCACAGTTCCGTCTCAGCCAACAGTTTCTTCTGCTCTCAAAATGTATTGGAGTTGGTGCAGCGTCCACATCCCAAGATGTTCCTGACTTCACTGAAGATGTAATCTCAGGTCATTTTAATATGTAAAGTCATTTAAAAAACAGTGTCTGCATAACCCCTTATGTTCATAAACAGCAGCTGAAGAGTATGGAGTCCCAAGTTGTTCATAATTAAATTCATAAATATCACCTCATGCAAATAATCAAACAATAAATCTCTCAGAAGTGTATAAAAAGATCATGAAATTGTGAAAAACCTGCACACAGATTTTAAATGAGCCATTATATTATTAATATTCTGCTATAGATATTTTATTAGCTTTATCAGTGATTATTCTATAATAATAATTCTTGTTTTTTAGCTGCAGAAGAAACTGCTGTCACCACATTTACTGTTGAAAGGGAAACATTTGACTGTTTTAGTTTTCACTGTTTGCTTTTATTGAAGTTCTGTATCTCATCTTCCAGAGGCTCCTAGAGAGGCGTGTATGGAAGAGGAGCAGACTGGATCCAAAATTCCACCTACCGGTACCTCAAATCCAGTTGGTCCAGCTGAATGACCAACCACACTCTGATCCAGAAAGAATGGATTTGGTGCAAAGAGCTCCTTTTCAGACTGAGAAAGACTCTGACTTTCCAAAATCCCCTCATTGAGCTGTTGTGTTCTTTATGTTGGATTGTTTTATTGTCATTTGATTTGCTATTAAGTTGCTGTTTTTAAAAGTTGGAGTTTTGTGAATGTCATTTGTTGAGTGCCTAATATTAAATTAAAAATATATATCTATATACATTTGTTATTCATATTTATTTCTTTGCATTTAAAATTTGTTTAGCACCACTAAATGTGTATCCAACATGCAGGCAATAAACTGTATTCAATTCTTCGGCAGCAACAATAATTCACAAATGTATTAATAGAGATATCTCATTTATATTACAACAACAGTTGTGTTTTTTTTGGTGCTGCTGATCAGTTAGAGGGCCCACAAATTAAATTTCGCTTAGGGCCCCCAGAAGACCAGGGCCGGCCCTGCCAGAGACACACACAGGACTAAAGACACACACAGGACTGGGGATGCCAATCCGTGCGTCCTTGTTTTTTTTTTCTCATCAGAGACTTCTGAACCGCTCTTTGTCTGACTAGTCACCCTTTTTTTAATATATAAATATAAATATTGTTTTGTTTTACTCCCAAATGTGTATTATTCAAAGAATATGAAAGGGGCAGAAAAACAAGTTTTTTTCTTTCCTCTTTCATTTTCCTTGTATAAAAACATAATATCTTTCTTTTTTTGTTTTGTGGAACTGAAAAGCAAAAAGACCTAAAAAAATGAAAATCATTAAGTATGAAAGAATAAGCCACACAAAACTCCTCCTCTCTACCAGTAGTGTTCCATATCAACATTTTTCTCAGACTGACCTTTTTAGGTGTGGATGATAAAAAGCTGGTATTATCTTAATCATATTGTTAAATAGTCAGTTGCTGAATAAAATCCTGAGCGAGGTAGGTACGTGGGAACAACCTGTCGTCGTAAATCCATAGTCTGAGTAGGATTCTAGGTTTTGTCTGTTTGATGCAGCTTTCCTTTTGTTCCAAGTAGAAGACTGATCTTTTGTTTTCTCGCTGACTCTTTTCTGCGCAAATAAATGTTTCAAGAAGTTTCTTTTTTGTTAACTTTGCCAGTGTCTGGGTCAGAGCAATCTCTAAAGAAGGTAGTGGTTGTAGTTGACATGTGATTGAGGAAAATTAGTGTTTGTGAGTCACAAACAAATAAAAATAGAAATAATGTTACAAATTCTGTTTTCTTCTTGAGCGGCATATTTTCAAGTGACCCATGGACCAGTGCCGGTTTGGGAACCGAGGGTTAGGGAGCACAGCTGCTAGTTATTATAAACGCTTCATTAGAGTTGTTGCAAATAATTGGCCAAATGGTTAATCAGTTTGGAGGCCAACCTTTTTTTCTTTTTTTTCCAGGCCTGTTAGTTTAATAAAAAAAACTGTTTTTCCTAGCATTTTGTGTTTAATTTTTTTCATCTTGATCTAATCTTAACTACATTTGAAACATGTCAGTGTGACAGATAAGCAAACGCCTATCTGTGAACCATCACCTTAATGTGGTGGAGGGGTTTGAGAGCTTGAGTGATCCCAGGAGCCAAGCTGTCTGAGACTTTTGCCCCTGGTAGGGTTCCCCATGGCAGACAGGTCCGAGTTAATGAGCAAGAGAAAGAGCAGTTCAAAACCCCCTTTATTAGTATTAAACATTAAGGCTCCATTATGTTGCCCACATTAGGGTCAATCTGTCACCTGGATTGGTTGGGGATTGCAGGCGAGCAGTTCCAGTAGATGGTGACCAAGGCTCTTCCTACATTCCCCCATTTGGTGAAGCCCAGAGAGATGACATGGGATCACTCTCCTGTGGGTCCACCACCTGCAGAAGAGCTCAAAGGGGCCGGTGCAATGTGGTTTGGATGGCAGTCGTGGGCAGGTGCCTTGGCAGCCCATACCCTGCTGATACAAGTTAGCTTTTGGAACTTGGAATACCACTTCTCTGGGAGTGAATGAGCCTCAGCTTGTGTGGAAGGTTGAGAGGTACCAGCTAGATAAAGTTGGGCTCACCTTCTTGCATAGTCTGGGCTCTAAAACTCAGTCCCTCTAGCTGCCTCGGGGTAAGAGGCCAGGGAGGGGGAAGTCTGGTGCTCCCCCAACTCAGGTCCGGATGAGTTGAAAGAGATGGCTGGAGGGAGGGATAGATGGAAATATACAAACAAATGAGAATTCAGGACAGAAGCAAAATCTTGCACAGATGTCTTTTTTAAGCAGTGATATGCTTCCTATTAGTGTGCTGGTTGGCATAATGTTTTACAGTTTTTTCTTCACCTGACGTTTTTTTTCAAACCTGTCAAACGTAGATAAAAATAGAATTCTGCAACAAGAACATGTATTTTTTAAAGAAATTGTCTGTGCACATAATTTTCAAGATTTCCAGTCGAGAAAGATTTTCTCGACTGGACAGACTCAGAGGAAGGGTTAAGGTTATGATCACGGTTGCGGTTAGGGTTAAACCACCAAAAGAGTGGAGCAAATAAGGATTTAATCAGCCACCAATTGGCCAAGATCTCAAACTTAAAAAGATAAGAGAGGCCTGTTATTTTCAGAAAATCACATTGTCTGATTTTTAAAGGATTTGTAAATTATGGTTAAAATAAGTATTTGGTCATCTACAAACAAGCTTGATTTCTTCTGTTGAGGATCCTCTGTTCTCCACTGGTTACCTGTATTAATGTCACCTGTTTGAACTGGTTATCTATAGAAAGACACCTGTCCACAACCTCAAACACTCACACTCCAAACTCCACTAAAGACCAAAGAGCTGTCTAAGGAGACCAGAAACAAAACTGTTGACCTGCACCAGACTGGAAGACTGAATCTGCAACATAAGCAGTTTGGTGTGAAGAAATCAATTATTAGGAAATGGAAGACATACAAGACCACTGATGATCTCCCTCCATCTGGGGCTCCCCCCAAGATCTCACCCTATGGGGTCAGAATGATAATAAGACCAGTAAGCATAAACCCCAGAACCCCACGGGGGACCTAGTGAATGACCTGCAGAGAGCTGGGACCAAAGTAACAAAGGCTGCCATCAGTAACACACTACACCACCAGGGACTCAAACCCTGCAGGGCCAGACGTGTGCCACCGGTTTAGCTCGTTGTTGTTTTTTCTTTTTCATATTTCTTCCACATTCTTTTTGTTCATGAGCAGGAACTGCACTCTGAGTTTGTTGCTTTTATTTACTTTTTGCATTTTTCTGCTGATCTTTGCTTGATGATTTCCACACTGGCTCTGGTTTGGTCATCACATAGCCCATGTGATATCAGCTTTACTTTTTGCTCCAGCCTACTGACATACATGACATTTGTGCATAATATTGCTGCCTTTCCCCATGATTGAATGGTATTCATGATTTTTTGCCATGTCATCCTGTTTCTACTGTGTATTTTACAAACACAACCAGGAAAAAGGAGCAAGTGCTGCAAATTCCTGTGTGCCATGTCTGGATTTGTTTGCAGTTGCTCAGAGGTGACATCCTAATGCACATCCAGGGTTCCCATCATGAGGTGCCAAATAGACTGAATTGTTGAGCCCTTACTAATGAAATAGAGACATGGGCAGTAAAACATAGCTGGGATCCAGCATCATGAGGTTTCCTTACAGAGAGGATAGAAAGGTCAGTCAGTCGGGGTCTCCACCTTGGTTTGTCGCTCCTCATTTCTCTGTCCTGGTTACTCTATTTCTCTCTATTTTTTTACTCCAATACTCTCTCCTTTTTCCAAGTCAAGCACCTTTATTCGTGGAAAACAAAGCTGTGTGTTTTGTGTTATCAGGACCTGTACTGGATGTTAACCTGTAGTTCTAACAGAGGAGGTGGCATTGCTTTTGTCTGGTTTTGTTCATTCCGCTTCTTCTTTGTTTTGTGTGTTTTTTGTGTGTTTTTTTTTGTATAAGAGTGGGAGTCTGTGTTTTTGTGCATCTTTGTGTGTATGTTTGTCTGATTTCTTTTAGGGGTGGTGCTTGAAAGGCTGTATCCTCCATTTGGGCCCAAGCTGATGGAGATTGCCTTGAACAGCACCATGTGGACCTCCAGCCTGTGAGAAGGGAGCTTGACTGCACCATGTCTCCACTGCAGCGTGGCACTACTCTTCATTTGTTTTAGTTTGTGTTGCACTTTGTAGTTCTTTGTAGTTTTGTGTTGTTGCCCACTCTGTGTGGTTTTGTTTAGTGTAATTTAACGGGTTAGAAGTGAAGCTGTAGGGGTGAACTGCCATTTTCCTTTAGTACTTGCTTTCTCCTGTTTTTTAGGTCAGGGAGGTTAGTGCTCTTTGATTCCCTTTTCTTTAGTACAAGTAAGAAAACAGATTTCAGTTAGGTGGGATTTTGTTTGTTGCTCGGTTCACCATGAAGTCTTTTTGCTTCACTTTTAGTTATTGTTGGTTGTTATTTATTCCTTTGGAAATAAATGTATTCGTCTTTGTACGGTAGTCGATCATTTGGTGTTTTGTTATTCATTTAAAATGGAGACAAAGGTTTTTTTTATATGCCCCTCTAGGTACCCCTAGACCAAAAAGGGGTGTAACACTTTGTCCTTCTAAAGTTGGACTTTAGAAGGGCCTATATCATGCAGAATCAATCCTTGAGCTTTTAAGTGTATTTCAATGTTCATTCCTCACTATAAACAGCCTCAAAGTATTATGTTGATCCATTTACACATTTCTGAGCATTCCTCTAAAAACCTGCGCTCTGGGCACATGCCCCGCCCAATCCACAAAAATGGGTGGATCCTCACGAGCTGATGTAGACCAGTAAGAACCGCCCCTTCCAGGAAGAGACAGCACTGCCAGCACCAACCCCAGGCTAACACACACCCACTTTCTGACTTTCCTCACCGAGCTATGGGTGATCGGCTAAAATCTTTCCCTTTAGATGCACCATATGCACATCCATCTTTGCAAAAGTTTGGATGTTGTTTTTTTTCGTGGACGAACCTCAGACACGCTGCTGAGGCCGGCTCTAGGTTCGTGTCACAAGGAGTTAAAGGCAGAGTGATCAAGTTGTTTTATTTCCAGGAAGAAAAATAGCTTGCAGACATGACAAATATTTAGTTAAAAAGTTCTTCTTTTGTGTGCTAAATATTATACATGATCATATACATAGATATTGTTTACAATAAAAGGCTTTAGAGTAGCACGGTATTGGCCTTTTTTTTTTTTTCTTTTTTTTTTTCTTTTTTTTCTAACTTGTCCTGTCCAACAGCTGGGCAGACAGATGAGAGCTGAGGGCCTCTTGTGTTGGACATATTTTACTTTAACAAGAGGGGTTATTAATCTTCAGACAAACCAAAGGTATGTCTGAATAAACCCCTTTTGTAATTGAGGCCAAACTTTATTAATTTCAAACATGTTTGAAGATCTTTGGTGTTGGACCGGAGGGAAAAGGAAAGAGGGGAAGAAGAGAGAGGGACGTTAGAGAGATGGGGGGAAGGAGGGTGATAGTAGGAGAGGAAGGGGGATAAGACCATGAAGCAGCAAAAAGCAACAAGTCTACTGGTTGTTAATCACCATGGTAAGGCTCAAATGCAGTACAAAAAAGGGCGGAGCCTGTCCACACACACACCCAAGTGTCAAACACACCTGCTAGCTGCAAAAATGTCCACATGTCAACATGTACACAAAACAGATAGTGTTCACACGCATACTTATGCCTTAAAACCAACTAGTGTGAAACATTTCAGTCATTCAGTCACGCAAACCGCCAGTGCAAAGGTGAGCCAACACCCGTGCTCAGGTGAGTGTTTATGTTCTTCTAAAATGGATGGTGGAACGTGGAAAGAAGGAGGGAGAGTGCCCAGCCATCCCCACCCCAAGACCCCCACCGCAGCAGCAGCGGCAGCCGGAATCCCCCCAACGCCACACGGAAACCGGCAGGGAACAACCGCCGCCCGGGCGACCAAGCCCGCCACCCAGGCCAGGGCCAGCAGGACTGCCGCAAGGCCCCCAGAGCCAGAGAGCAGGGAGGCACGGAGGGAAAGAGAGCGCCGCCCCAGCCCAACCAGGAGAACAGCCCCCCCGCCGCGCCGGGAGAACCCAACGCAGGGCCCCACCGGAGAAGGACGCCCACAGCCCCAGACGAGCACCCCACCACCACCCAGGATTGACCGGTATTGGCCCTTTTAATGATACAACAGGTTTCCTTCTGGTGTACCAATCTATGTGTCCCTATATCTATACCTATATCTATATCTAACCCTAACCCATCGGCAGAATTTGGCACAAAATGGCCGCCAAATTGTAGGTCACGTCGCCATCCTGTAATGATTTCAAAACTTCCTCTTGATATTTCAGACAGGGATATATTGGTTTTGTTAGTCTATTCTCAAAAAACAGAAATCAGAATTTTATTTATTTTTGCCGAGTTAGCACATTATTTTGCAACGGTTTTTTGCTGACCACGCCCACATTCCTTTATCAATCTTGTCGTATGTTACATCGTTTTGTTCAGCGTAGGCAAGAAAATCACTTTTTTTCACGACATTCCAATAAAAAATGTGCGAGCATGCGGCGGGGGTCAAATCTTCGCTGAAAGGTGCCGAAAGTTTCCCTCTGAAAAACAAGCATAAGCAGCATTTCAACCAGAAAAAGGCTGTCAGGTTTAAAGATCATCTTCTAACATTCATTTAGCAGTCACTTCAATGACATGTTGGTTTTCCTCTTTCTGAATACATTGAGTTAATACTTTCCATAAAAGGTCCGTGGGTACGCTGCTACAATATGTCCTAGGAGCTGCTTTTTACTGCAGCAGGGTAGATTCTGCTTCTTTAGGCTCCTTATTGGTCTACCGCCACCTTCTTGTCTGATCGGACCGTGGTGGTCAGAGGCAGCTGAAGCTAAGGCTAACGCTGTCAGCTCCCTCAGCCCTGTTGTTGGTTTCATTCTCTGTTCCAGTGTCATTAGCTCCAGAAGGGGAACTTTTCTTTCAGAGTTCTTACGATGTACTTTAGGTCAGCTGCTTTAATGCAAACTGAAATCCCCACCATGCTCTCTTTTTACAGGTTGATGTTGGTGTGAGCTCTGGTCCCATTAGCTGGACGGCATCATACCACCACATCATTTCCAGGTCGTGCGCCTCATTGGATCTGCTGCTGGATCATTACGCTGGCCTAAACGCATCACTTCAACTACCCAAGAGGCCGAGCTGGCCTATATGCATACATGAGCTGCCTCTAAAGCTTTCACAGCTGGATCTGTCTTTATGTTTTCCATGGCTGTTGCTTACGTGTTTTTGGATTGGTTCTTTCCATTTCATCCATTTAATTGAGTGTTTTTGTTGTTGATCTTGCATTGCAAGGTGGGATATGTCTTTTACTTTGGGAAATTGTCTGGCACAAAGCATGGTCACCAGCGTCGTCCTACTGGGATCTCCTATGCGGACTGTTAGAATGATTGTGTGCACAAGAGGAAATCAACATGTAAAAGTTTAAAAGGAAACAAATGGTAACTGAGGTAAATTACTTCCCTTTCTCTAACAAATGTAGTCGTTCCATCCTGCTGTGATGTTTCTCTCTGACATCTGCAGAGGAGGTTCCAGAGATGGATCACAGGTTCATGTCATGCTGTCTGAAAGGATGAGAAGGACTCCTGCAGAACGGCGTGACAGATAAATGCAGTAATGATGTTCTACAGTATATATCATTTCATTTCTAATTGACTCTTTTCTTTTCTTTTCATTAAACAGATTTAACTGAACATTTTTTTCATTAGTTTAACCAATTTGTTTTTGTTTTTTTTTGGTATTCATTGTTTAAAAAAGGTTTTACAGAACATAAACAACAGAATTACAAATGTTTTCCATGTGTGTATTTGTGGGACAGATGTCATAGGATAGGTGTTTTTATGCTGATAACTTTTTTTTTTCACCGTTGTTCAAGTCTAAAAGCTTGTATTGTACATTGTGCCAGCAGGTGAGTACGTATGTGTGTGTACGTATGTGTGTGTGTGTGTGTGTGTGTGTGTGCTTATCATTTGCAAACAGTTGGCTTTATTCTTAAGGGCTCAGATGGGCAGTGACAGCTCACCTGCCGAGCAAAGGCCACCGCTGGCCTGCAGGCAGGCGGGGGGATGAGGGGGGACTCGAACCCTGCTTGACTCCCTCATGTGAACAAACCTGGTGGGTGTTGACTCAATCACATTACCTAATGCACAGTGGAGGCACTTTTGAGCGCAGCGGACAGCAAGTATCACCTTTGACGAAAGGAAGGGCTTGAGGACGGGGGGGGGGGGGGGGCACAACAAGGCCCAGGCGCAGATGGATGGAGACAGGTCTGCACTCTAAAGGGGATTACAGATTAGCATTACAGCCGGGCAAATGTCACCGTCTCTTTGATACAACACCAGCATTTCTTTTAGAGTAAAAGAATACACAAAGTACCTACACAAGCAAGCTGAACCATGTGACAGCTTCACACAGATGACACAACCGTGTTCCATGACAGAGACGCAGGCTATCAGAAAATATTTCAATCTTGTAGAAAAGTTAAGGACATCTATTACACATCTAATAGTGTTAAAACTCACATCAACTCTCTCTTTATATTTTCCCAGTTTTTCTTATGTCACATTTTTATCTTTGATGGCTTTGTTTGCCCCTCTGGCCTGCTGGCTCCAGGGCTGCCTTCACCTCTGCCCGTACCCCGTCTTTCACCCCCTCAGAAGGGGTTATTGTCCATGATCATTGGCAGAGTGAGATAGCTCATCATCCTGCTGTTCACAACACCACACACAGATCATTGTAAAGGTTGCAGACCATTTTATTTGTTAGTCCTGTGCCTCGTTAGTCCAGCAGTCCTGATGCTGATCCTCTACCCTCCCTTGCCATGATTGAACTAGTCACTTTCACACCGTTGGCACCTTTTCTCCACTGTGCAGTCAGTCTTTGTGAATCACCTGCATATCAAACGCAAACAGCACCTGCAGCATGTATGGGTGTTCATCCACTGCTGTGTTCCTTAATAGGGTTCTTAATAAATCCGGCCCATAGAGCAGAGCTGATGCTTTCAAGAACTATACAGCAGATTGTGAGGCTGGTCCAACGATGTCAAAGGTTACCATAGAAACCTGTCCTGTATGCGGGGACAGAAAAATCCAGCAGCTCTGATCATTCCGCTCCTAAGGTTTAGATTCAGAGTCCTGCTGCGTTGCAGCAAAGCTCCCCACAGAGATGCCTGCTGGTAGAACATGGGGGGCTGTTTTGTCTTTCATTGATATTTTTAACTTTTTGAATAATACTGTTTTAATTGATGACCTCTGACTCTAAGTGGAAGGTCTGCTTTGTTGAGCCACAGCAGATTGTTGTAATCATTACTATTGTTGGTATTCAAATGTAGTGAGGGGTCAGGAGTGATCCAGGCCCAACGTGCATCAGATGCAGGATGTTTGTTTCTCAGGACCTGCTGGTTAACAATGACTTTGTTTTCAACTTCCCACAGTTTGCAGCGATTGGCAGATTTGGACTTTGGTGAGTTAACAAATTCTGGTCTACTCTAGCCCTTGTGCAATCTTGTGGAGTCAAAATGACCCCCCCCTTCCATTGAGGTGTTCCCCCTACCATGACAAAGGTGGATAAAGGTGGAAAGATTTCATGTAATCCATGGACACCAGTGAAGATCACAAATCATTGAAGAAGAAAGATTCAGAGCACTGTCTAGTGGGTCTAGATGACCCACCTCCCAATGGTAAAGTGTCTAGGATAGCACAAGGGTTAAGAGGGCCTCTGCTCACTTGCAGATGAACTCTGGTGTGGTTTACTACAGCGGGAATGCGGATGAACTTTTCACAGAAAAAACAAACTGAGAAGAGAACCAAATGTGAGTTAAGGTCAGTTGAAGATGAGTAAAAGAAAGGTTTGTGTAAACATGGTGAACATATATGAAAGAGGTGGAACCTACCAGATTATGGGATTAGCCGGCTGTCCTTTAGGCTTTTCCAGCTTGGTCTCAGCTTGCTTTGGGCAATACTGCCTCCAAATGAGGAGTTGTTGAATATGTGTGAGATTTCACCGGACAGCTTCGGTCTGTAGTTGTCTCCTGAGAATGAGTGTGTGTGAAAGCTAACCAGACCAGATGAAGCATCCTTAACCCATCCAAACTGAGTCTGCAGGAGTATCCTGGTGTGACCCCCCCCCCCCCCCCTGAGCCACATGTTCAGTGGTGCTTGAACAGCATCCACTGCTGAAGAGTGAATCAGGGCAGGAACAAGGAACTTAAGAGCAGCTGAAATCCAACATCAAGAAAAGAAAGGTCAAAAAAGAAAGAAGGAATGATGGCAATGAAGATGGAAAAAGAGCAAACTCAGTTACCTGGAATGGAAATGAGAGGCTGTAAAAGGGGGCGGGGTCTGCAGTACAGGTCTTCAGTAGCTCTTTGTCTTTGGCTGCCAAACAGCAAAGATAAAGATTTGAGAGGACAGACAGTCCAACATCAGGGGACAGCAGGGGGCAGGAGAAGGAGCAGAAAATGCAGACATAGAGGTGGGAGGGGGGAAATGAGGCGGCTCCAGGCTCCGTTGGCACCAAGCTGCTTTTGAATTCTGTATGTTTTTTTCCAGGCTGTGAGCGTTCTGTGTCCGCTCTATACGTCCTAAACTGTGGAGAGGACAGAAGTGTGGACAGATGGAACAAATAGGGGAACAGCTAAACCTGAGAAGCTCCACCAACAGAAGAGTGGAGGGCCTCAGAGAGAACATGCGTGTGTTCAAATGTTTGAGATCGTTACTGTTAAAAAGGAGGATTTCAACTGTATTTTTCACAACCCCCCCCCAGATCCTTTAACAGAATTCATGAACTTCCTTAGGAGAAAATTTGATTTTAAATAAATACACACAAATAGTTTTCAAAATGTATCAACAGACATGAAAAAATGCAAAATGGATAGAAATCCTAAAACACTTTTGAAGGTATCCATTCACTAAGAAAAAACTACTGACTCTGTTACGGTGGGGGTTGGGGGGGGGGCAGGTGCAGAGAGGAGGAGGCAGGAGGTTCTGGGGGAACAGAAAATTCAATAAACCAAAACAAACTACAAACCACTGCTTAAGCAGGCAAGACAACTACAAAAATGGAAACACTCCAAAGGGAAAGCAGCAAACTACACGGGAACAGCAGAAACAGACTATGGAGCAGCACAGGGGGAGTAAAAGACAAGACGAGACACAGCTGAACACAACCAGGACAGATAGGGACCAAAGGAAAACTAGAAACAACAACACCACAACAGGAAAACTACTAAATTAAACAGGAAGTACCAAGACACACAGTAAAGAAACTAGAAGCGTGACAGACTCAGAAGGAATATTTAGGTCCTATATCCTGCTTCTCCTAAACCTTTTACAGTAAACTATATCCATACACATGATAAAACTTCACCTTTGGCACACTAAAGAATGACTTTTTTCATTTAATACGAGTTATTTTCGCAGCTAATTGTCTTACCCAGAAGTAAGACAATTCGATCTCTGAGGCTCCGCCTTTCTCTCCTTGTGGGTGGCGGCCATTTCATGACATCACCCTAGGGTCGGTCTCAAAAAAGCATCAGACCTTTTGCAAAGATAGATGTGCATATTGTGCTAAAAAAAACAGCGTTTAGCTGATCTGAGAAAGTGGGTGTGTCTGTTAGCCTGGGGGCGGAGCTGGCAGCGCAGACTCTTCCAGGGAGGGGCTGTTCTTACTTTATGTCGCAATGTGACAAAGTATGAAATATGTTCAATGTTTTGTTGGGTTGGGAGGGGCTGCTGCTCAGAGGGCATGTTTTTAGAGGAATACATGAATGGATCGAAATGATTGCTTTGGGCTGTTTTACGTAAAGAATGAACATTATTACAGTTAAAAACTTTTTGTTTTTCTAATTGCTCTTTCCAGAAAAATGCATTGTTTTGTTGGGATAAAGTTAGGATAAGTTTTTGAATAATTCTGTTTTTTGATCTCATGACATGGTATTGATTTTGGGACCTCTGCCTGACCTCTCCACTCGTTTGCCTTATATGGTCATCTTCCTGCTCCTTTCTCCTGTCCGGTAATCACCTGCATTCTTCACACCTGCCTGCTGCAACGTTCTCCTCTCTTTGTCACCTGTTGGCTGTGCGGTTCAGTCTGCCAGGTTATCAACCCCCAGCTGTTACTCTATGGCTGCTCCACACACAAGAAAATCTTTTGTTTGGTCCAAAATAACTGCACTGGTCCTGTTGCCACATCTAAGCTTCTCATTTATGTACCTGAATCTCAAATATTATAAGTGTGAATGTAGCTCACTGGCTTTGAGCTCCGCCTTCTCTCCCACATCATACTGGCTCTATAGATTGCCCACCATCAAACATGTCTTTTGCTTTGCATTAAAACATTGGAACAAGTTGAGCTTCTCCCCTCCTGGTGAAAAGGCCAAACAGTGAGCTTTGTTTGTCTTCAGTCCTGCAGACAGAACTCTCAGACCACTTCCTACTGAGGGAGTGGAGGGGCACGCACTTGCTTGTTAGTAAAAGTTTTTTAATTGCTCGTTTGAATGAACCTCTTTTTTTTTTTAGAGTTTCAAAGAAGAGACCTGACAGCCCCCCAACCCCCCACCACCTCTGCTTCAGGTTCCCAGATGCTCCAAGTCTTTTCTGCAGCTTTTAGCAATGAGCTGCTGCTGACAGGAGCGAGGCGGCCCGGCTGACAGACAACGAGCTGAAGCCGGGCTTCTGCATAATTTATGAAGGCAGATGTACAAGGAGGGTTATTAGCTCCCCATGCTACACCGCTCCTCTGATTTATACTTTAAGGAAGCCAGTGTAACAAATAGAAGATGTAAACAAATCAAAGCGGTGACAAGTTTGTTTGTCTGCGGGTGAAGGCGTTCTCCAGACGGGAGGAAAGCAGGAGGAGGGAAATACACAGCGGCCAATTAGTGCACGTTGAGGTGATTGTTAATGACAAAAAGACACTCGGCATTCTGGGTGGGAGAGGTGCCTCCCCTGCTTCCTCTCATTAAATCAGATGGCTTGTACAAGTTTGCAGTGGATGGAGCTGTTAAGCAGCAAATAGGCGGCCATCATGCGGGACAGGGGGCCAAGGTGGCTGCATCTGAATGAGAGCCTTTCCTCTGGGTGTAACCGACCCCCCCCCCCCCCTACATGCCCCTCTGTGGAGCCTGTGGTCTCTGATGATGGAGCTCCCACAGTAATGTACGCTTTAATGCTCGGTAATGGGACGGGGGGAGGGGGAGAAAAGATAACAAGAGACCCAGCGGGTGAATTAGAAAAGGCCCCCCCTCTGAACATCTCAGCTTTAAATTAATGAGGAGGCTGAGCGCGCCACGATAAATTTAGCTTTTCATGTTTAATTATGCTATGACAGCAGTGGTTCAGTGGAGAATAAATCACACAATTATTATGCTCCTCACCCGCTGCCTGTGTTGTTTCCCACTTCCTTTTGTTTTTCTCCTCCCTTCTATTTGCTTTTGTTGTTGTTTATTCATAATCTGATGTCTCCTTAATACACTGTGCTTATGAGAGGAAATAAGGCTTAATGTTTCCATCACAGGGAGCAAAATTCCCTCTGTGTGAGAGAAGACACAGAGTGAGGATTTGACGGAAACACTGAGTCTGGGAGGAAATCAAATGTCCCGAATGGATCAAAAGTCCTTTTTTGGTCAAATACTAAATCCTCAGTCTGAGAAAAAGGATCCTGCAATGAAGCTTTACGTGGTGCAGCGGTAGGGCGGTCGACCCATGATCGTAAGATTGCAGGTTCGATTCCCGCCTTGCACGCCCATGTGTCGAAGTGTCCTTGGGCAAGACCCTGAACCCCACCTTGCCTCTGGTGGGAGGTTGGCGCCAGTGTTCTGCAGTGGGTGAATGGGGCAGTGACTGTAAAGTGCTTTGGGCCTTTGAAAGTAGGGAGAAAGCGCTATATAAGTATACAGTGATCCCTTGCTATATCACGGTTTACTTTTCACGGTTTCGCTACTTCACGGATTTGGATTGTGCATTGTGTTCTGCATTCTGATTGGCTAAAAAGTCTCTCAGCGAGTCGCTCAAGAATGGGACCCTTTGATGAGCCGTTCATTACAGTTCTCCAACATAATCGATGGGGGCATGTCGGTGTATAAGGATCTTTAGCAAAGAAGAAAAAAGAGCGACAACAACTGCCTATCACTATGTTCCTCTCCCGAACAAACACACCTGCAGCTGCACCGCGGGCTTCAGAAGGAAAAAACGCTGCAGAGGATGCAGCGGCTCAGTATGAAGAGCAGTGAAAAAGAAGACCGGAGTCACTATCTGTCCCACTGTACTTTTTTATTTTTTTCATTATCGTTTTAAATATTCCTCCGTTTAATCCACTCGGGTCGCGGTGGGCGGGGCTAATCTCCGCAATTTAAAGCCTTCTGTTCTTATCGATGACTGAAATTATTTGACAGCACACTACAGAAGTTATTTGTTGAAAAAACGTTTCTAAAGTACTTTTATTTGTTAAAAAAACAATTGATTTAGCCTGTTAAATGGTTTGTTCTTTCTTTTCAATGTATAATAGTGTATTTCATTGTATAATAATTGTAAAAAAAAATAAAGGTTTCTACTTCACGGGTTTTGCTTATCACGGGTTCTATTTGGAACGTAACCCCCGCGATAATCAAGGGATCACTGTATGCCATTTACCATTTACCTTGGTGAACTATGACTTTCAAGTTTAACTTTACACAAACTGTCCGGCTTTAAAGTGAGAAGCTGCGGGTTTCCATCCCTGCTTTGAATGTCCCTTGTGCTGTCTTATGGGGTCCAGATGACCCCCCCCCCCTTCCATTGAGGTGTTCTCCCTACCATGACAAAGGTGGATAAAGGTGGAAAGATTTCATGTAATCCATGGACACCAGTGAAGATCACAAATCATTGAAGAAAAAAGGTTCAGAGCTCTGTCTAGTGGGTCTAGATGACCCACCTCCCAATATTAAAGTGCCTAGGATAGCATGATAGCGTTAACACAGGAATGCTACAAAACTGATTTCCACCTTTCGGCTGCTGTAGTGCTTGAAAGGCTGAAAAAAAACCAACTGATGTTTGCAGCTGATCAGCCAGAGCCAAAGGGGTTAATAGAAGTCTGTCAAAGCAGAAGAGGGGCCAGACAAAGAATCAAGATTTGCAGAAGCCATGTGCAAAAGAAATTACAAAATTCTTCACAGAATATAGCAGAATTACAGCATGTTAAACAGAACACACGCACAAAAAGACAAGAAAAAACAAGTAAAACCTAAAAGAATAAAATAAAATATAGGCCTGCCTGCTGCCTTTTAAAAATACTGCACTCAGCCACACGCGAGGCTAGAGGGTCCCAGCCTAAAAGACCTGTTACCCCCAGTTTAAAGGGTGTTTTATGACCAGAAAGGAATAGGGTAAATTATTACAAGGCCTGCCCTTAATGCACTGTAATACTTGCAGAATGTTAACCAACAAAGTAATGTTAAAGCTGTGATGATCGGGGTCAGTCCTGTTCACACTGGACTAAACAGTTTGAGCTTACTGGCTGCTGGACATAACAGCTGACTTACCTGAGTATGAGGAAACGTGGCCTGAACTGAACCTGACTCCACCTGGATTCTGGAGGATCTTGCAGTACAAGTTATGGAGCTGATGATGTCATGGTATGTATGACGAGACAGAACCAGATGCTGAAACCCAGAAGGAAACTCAGGCGAATAGCGTATAACAGAGAGTTTTTAATTTTCCCAGGCAGGAAACCAAAGTTCAAGCAGTAAAGTTCGTTAGCTTGGAGCGTAGCCGCTGCTCGTGGAGTCTTGGGCTCGTAGCAGGAAACGAGGCGCGGCTGGAGCGGGGCGAGTCTTGCCGAGAGGGGAAAACCACAGTCAGCCTGAAGTCTTGGGAGCCGAGGCGAGGATGGAGCGTGACGAGACGTGGGGCGAAGCCGGGACGGGTCGAGAGGAAGATCTTCCAGGTGGACACTCGTGGATGCAGAACCTGGAGATGGATCGACAGCCAAGGTAAGTACTAGCCAGAACATACACTTAGCCAGAACATAGACTTAGCCAGAACGACAGAGGAGTCTAAATGCACCGAGGTAGGTAATGGACTGGTGATGAATGCTGGGCCGGATATCCTCAAGAAGGCGGTGAGGTAGATGAGCTGAGTGTCCACAGCTGGTTCCAATCTTCAAGTGAAGGGGAGGGGGAGGAGAAATGACAGGCACCGTGACAGATGAGCCACATTTACAGCAGATCTGCAGCGATGACAGAGCAACGTCATTTTTGATCTAAGCAACATGGAGAATCACACACTGGCTTTGAAACTGCTGTTTGTCTCCAGCTTTTAAAATGAAACCACTGACAAAACTTAGTTTTTATTCATTGACAAAGCTAAAATATTTTGCATTGAAATGATACTAAAATATTATTGTGATTGTCCAGTGAAACCAAACAGTTTTCTAAGCCTACATGAAGGCAGGAAACACTCTTAGATTTGGAAACATTGTAAGCAGGGATGGAAAGAACTGAGTCTCAAATCAACCTTACTTAAACTTTGATTCCAAATGGTTTTCATTGGGTTCAGAATCAGAATCCTTTATTGTCATTGTACATAATAATACAATTAAATGGTAGCAGCCTTGCAGTGGTAAATACTTTCATCCAATCAAAACATGTACAAGAAACAATGAAATGCAAGTATGAAAAGAATAGAATGGGTTCATCCTACACAGCTGCCAAACTGTTTTATGGATTTGGTTTTTGTTTTGGCAGGAGCAGTCACCACTTGAAGCTCCTCCATGACAGCCCAACCTGAGGCTCCAGAACATCCAAGAACTCTCCTTCTCCAGATTAACTTCTGCCCCATACTGAGATCACAAATGATCAGATGCTGCTGTTATCAACAGTTCACACACTGGATTCACTTTTATCATTCTGCGTGAGCCAATAGTTACTTCCTATGGTAACTAGCCAATAAATGAAAGCTCTGACTTTGTTACTGTTTGGTGGCAAACATGAGAAACCAAAGTCATTTTTTAAGTAGTGTTCCCGGCACTGACACAAAGCTGCAGAATCATGCGTGTGCTTTTCTTTCTACATCACAGCCTCCTGTTTCCATGTGTGCATGAAGAGTGTCACTTTGATTTGTCCTTGCTACTTCCAGAGCTGAGCTGTAGGATTTAAACTCTGTTGTTTCTTCCTTTGAGAATCTCCATGTAATCGCTCATCTCTCAACAGTCTTACAGTATAAATCTCAGTATTTTGCCAGAAGCTCCACATTATCAAAATGCTGCCATTTGTTAGATTAGGCCAATCAATGACCATCTGATTTAGGATCCAATCTTGAGATTCGTAGCTTCTGCAGTTGTTGCAGCAGTGCAGGAGGTAACTTGATCAGTGTGACTTAGGGTGTATGCCTTAGTGCGTATCCGACCACATGTCAATGAGTTGTTGTGTCTCATTGTTGTGGTGTTATGGCATTGTTTTTAGGAGAATTCTGTTAAGGAAATACAAGGTAGCTCTAGGATGGCGTCACAGCAGCGTGTGCCGTGTAACGAAACACAGAAAAGCATTTTAGAAGTGTTTTCAGGTGTTAAAATAAACATTCTAACAAATAAAGAGTTGGACTCTTTTTTTCTGTCGGATAACACGATAATCTTTGCTTTACCTTTCTCTGTGGTTCATCTGTTCCTTCATTCCTAATTTGTTTATGTCGGCTGTTTTGGTTCAGTTATTCTGCTCTGAGGATGGTTTGTATTCAGACTGAGGAATCTCAGAGCGAACCAAAGCTCAGTCCAATTGGAAACGAACCAAGACCACCTCCAACAACCGTCTAAGTGCGGTTTCTGTTCTTGGACCACGGTCCACTTGGATGTATTCAGACTGAAATTTGTCCCAGATTATCAGGGGAAAGGAACTCTGGTTCACTTTAAGATGACCAAATGTGTCCAGTCTGAATACACCGTCAATCAAACAGAAAGATAAGCTCCACAGCTGCTTCACAAGCTGGCATCCCTGCCTTTGGGCTGGCCGCATAAATGCTCCTGGTTGGAAGCTTGTCTGCCACGTCAGGTGTGCAACAGGCCAGGATGGTGGCATCAACACTTCTCCGCTGACCAACATCAATATGCCTGTCTGTAAGAATGAACAAGTGTGGGGAAGTTCTCCACTTAGAAGCAGAGCGATCTGATACACAAACATCCACCGCTCTCCTTGAAGCATGTGTCATGTTTCCACTGGTTCAGGTTGGATCTTCTGAGACAGCGTTAAAGGGAAGCATCTGTTTGCCATTATTCTCTGACTGCTGAGGATCTGATCCTACGGCTTTACGGACAGATTGATGTTATCCACCAGGAATTTGCACCATCTCCTTTTCTTCTTCCAAATGTTTTCTGAGGAAGAAATCTTCCATAAATTAGCATGTTCCCCCAAGGGTCAGACTGAAACAGACTAAAACAGGTTAGAGGACAAGGGAGAGATTCCAGCTCTGCAAAAGCCTAAGTGGGTACCTGAGGTGGAGCTGATCTTCATCTGATCAACCAGTAGATCTTTGTAAATGAGGATTGATTCACTCAGGGGTTTGTCTGGATGGCATTTGTTACAGCTGAAGCTCTGCCTCCTGGGACTGATCCAACTCTTCAGAGGGGGGGGCAACCAGTTTCAGGTTCAAATCCAAGATGTCACGTCGCCACTGGACAAGACGTTTATTCAGCTGTTTAAAACTTATGAACTGTTTTCGTTGAACGCAACAGCAGTCTGCAAATACTTAGTCTTTTAAGAATTCTTGTTTTTTCTCAGTGTGGTCAGTAGGAAGGCTACTCAAATTCATGGTGCAAAGATTTTGAGGTCATAGGGAGTGAAGGTGCCATTAGCAGACAGGTGCTGCTCACTGAATGCATGAGGTAGACTCAACAAGTTTACCTAAACTTGCAAAAGCGGGACTGATGGATGGCAGTGGTGCCATCCATGTTGCTGCACACAACAGTGAGGAGATTCAAAGACGCATTTTCAAACTAATAAGGACTTATTGTTGTACAGTGACAGAGAATTTTTCCAAACAAGGCAGCACTCAAGAGAAGACAATTACATTTCACTGTGGGCTCAGATTGAAGGAACACAAAAGCTGGTCAACCTCACACCTTCATCTGGTCAGGTTTGCTTTTTCACACGGGATCCCAAAGAGGAAAAAAGGACCAAAGTGAACCAGACAGTTTGGAAAAATGCAGATTCAACAGGTGCTCATCAGGGACACAAGGAGCTGCAAAGGTTTAAATGTAGTCTTCACCTGACTCACACGCGGTGCAGAAAAACAAACACCAGTGATCTGAGAGGAAGTTGAATGTCTGACTGTTATATACTTCACATATTATTTCATCATTCTCATTTAGTCTTGACCTGTAAGTGGCCATGACACATGCTCAGATGACTCCTTAGCATTTCAAACCAGATCCTGGAAGCATGCCTTCCACTTATTGGACAGTGTAACAGTTGTCAAACCACAGTTCTTCTGTTGGTGTTAGTATCCAGAGTTATCTAAATCACAAAAGCATTTCATCTGGAAATCCTCTCAGTGATGCCCTCAGGCAGAAGCAGGCGGGTTTCTGTTGATGGGAGCTCCACAGCACATTAGGGATGTCTCCTTCACCGCCCATTTTGCCACCAGCTCTGCTGTGGATATGATAATTCATGCAACATCACATTTCTGCTGCTGTTCATTTCTCACCAAAAAACAGGTTGGAGTGCTTTTGCCTTCCTTTTTCCAAGACGTGGAGAGCTGCTTTTGAGGGATATCAAAACAGCCCATTTCCAGATAAGGTGTTTAGAGCTTGAGGCAATGCTCTCAGATCAGGAATCAGCTCTCCTGGAAGGGCAAAATCCTCAGATAATAAAGAAACAAAGTGTGCTAAAAGAAGAAATCTGATAGAATCCAGCCAATTGCTGCTCACTGACTCAAGAACCATAATCCTGCCGGTTTAGAGATTGTGACATAATAGTTTTAAAGCATTTAAAGCAAATTCTAATGAGGAAAATATTACTGTAAAAATAAACAGATTAGTAAAGTCTGGGAGACTATTATACCAAATGAACTCCTATTCTCATCGTCGCTCAAATGGTTTTGAACAACTAGATTTGACCAAAAATGGGTGAACTCCTCTCACAAGCCCTCCACAGACTGATGGAGTCTCTAGGATGAGCAGCCCAAATATTTCAAGGAGAGATTTTAAACTCAGTTGCACCAGCAACTCATGTTCAATTCCTTTCACCGACTTGAAACTAACCTTTTGTGAAAATGCTTAATCCTGCTTTATAACATTGCAAACATCAATGCAGCGAGATGTTAATAAACTATAACATACCTGAAAAGACATTTAGTGTCAGACCTATAGTGAGGAAGCCCTGAACTCACCATAAATACGGTTCATTTATATTGAAAATCAATAGTGTTTCCTTTTATACTTAGTACCTCCGACTGCCTGTCCCTACATGATCTGCTCCATGTCCAGACGTCTGGCTATAGTAGAAACAGACTCCTTGACTAATATAGAGCATTTTTTCTGAAATATCAACCATAGTTAAATTTGTTACATTTGTGGACGGCTCTGAACAACCGCAAGAGATTACAGAGATGGACAACAGAGTCCACTCGGACTCAACGTCCCAGCCTCCCTCAGTACCTGTAGCCAGACGTTCCCAGCACCCCTTCACAGTGTGTTTAGGTCTTCCAAGTCTTTCCGGCTTTTTTCCACAGTCTGACAACATCTCACGGGGATCAACATCTCTAAATACTATCTTGAACTTCCATTTTTGTTGAAGCAGGGAAACTTTGAGCCATGCTCGACAGGAAGTAAGGACAAAATGGACATGTTTTCAAAAACATGGCAGTACCCGCTAAATCGGCCACCTTCATTCTTATCCAAATGTCTTAAATAGAATCAAATAAACACAAATATTTTATGATCTTTCATATCCTAACCACTCAGGCCTTTTTTGATGGACTGGGAGCGATGTCCTGGTGATAGTTTAGGTCAGTGAAAAACACCTGACCACCTCCCGCCGCACACTGCTGGTTGAAAAACACTGATCTAAATGATCCAGCGGAGGACTGGGAGACGGCCATGTGGTCAGTTGATTCCAAAACTTGAACACTTTGGTATAAACATCAATAGCCTTGTTTGGAGGGGGAATAATGAAGACAATTCAGTCTGCATTGTTTTGCAATACGGGCGTCCCTATTTGGAGCCAGATGGAGTTAGTAAGCAGTGATTGGTCACAGTCTGTCTGAATAAACGTTTCTATGACAGCTCCTGTCACCAATTAGGAGTGATTTTGTTGGAAGTCCACACCCCTTTCACTGAAAGAGGGGATAATCTGTCAATTAAACGTTCGATGTGAGACCATTTACTTTCATTGAAACATTTGATTGATCGGTTATAACTTGAATAACCTGCGCTAAAGAATTATAATTAAAAAACTGATTAGGATTAGCGTTTTAAAAGAAGGTATCAGAGCAAGAATGATTATTCTGACCAATAGACTGACTGAGTAACAGCTGTTTATTGCTAAATAGAAGTCAATGGCATTTTAGCTTCATGACGTCGGCGGGCACTTTGTATTTAGAATGCAAGAGGGGAGAGGTAACTCAGTCAGGTTTTCTTCTACAGTCAATAACATCTACTCACTCAAAGTTTTTAAAGAGCATGTCAAACAGTGAGAGGCTGTCTGTGTTGAGATTTGTACTCAATTCTGCTATAATAATGGCAAACAGGCTCGCCAAATGAAGATGGTCAGATGGGCCCGAAAGCATTACCTCTCCACGGAAGAAGGCAATG
The DNA here is from genome assembly GCA_037389245.1 of Oryzias sinensis. Lineage (NCBI taxonomy): Eukaryota > Metazoa > Chordata > Actinopteri > Beloniformes > Adrianichthyidae > Oryzias > Oryzias sinensis. The sequence goes on from CM074504.1 coordinate 24,655,915, forward strand.
GGATATTTATAATTTTAATATTGCAACACGGGATAAAACCAACAAATCTGAACTCCTAAAGCCATCTTTTGCCCTGCAGTTGGAGCCTGTGGAGATCAACAGCTCAAAGATTTATTAAGGCGTCGATGTGGCTTCTCTGCAGCTAAATACACATCCCCTGCAATCTATCACAGCCCTGGTGGGAAATATGAGGCCATGTGCGTTTTATCAGCCTGGTAATTGTTCATGTTGACACACATTGTCTCGGTTCGGACAGGACAGAGAGAAGCTTTCGCCTTATTAATGGTTTCTAAGAAAGACGAGCATTCATCAGACATTATGTGGCAGTGTCAGTACCAAGCACGTTTACCACTCTCACGCAGCCAAAAGCCAAGAAAACTACTGCTTTTCTTGTGCACCTCCAATAACTGAATGCAAATCATCTGCTGCTTTCAAATCTGTTGGAAGTCCAAATGACAAAAACAACAAAAGACATTGATTGTACATCTCAGTCTATGATATTTAACATTAAACTAATTCTTTGCAATCTTTACAGTTCTGATCTACTTGTGTTCAAACTTCTTCTGCACGAAAATGTCTCTGCAGTATGCCCCAGTCAAGCAAAAGGCTGCGTGAGGCTGGGAACACCAGCGGAAGAAACGGATCAACATCAACTCTTAATTAGAACTGGTGCTGTAGAGACATTCATCACAGTCAGAATAATTGCATTTGTACCAAAGACCAGTTTATTAACCACAAAAGACATTAAATTGTTGTCCAAAGTGAGGAAAATGCTGGAACCACGGTAGATTGGTGATGAGCCACATAAAACAAAACAGAAAGAGTAGGAATGCAATGAATTGACAAACATTTTACTGAAGTGATTTTTAACTGGTTTAAATGACAAATTCAACCTAAATAATTTTATCATCGCTCAGTAAAGTCAGCGCCGGTCTCCCCCAATGACCAGACATGAAAACGGCAGAAAAGCAGCTTCTTCCTCCTCTTACTGGAGGATAAAGCTGCTGAACTCTCAGATGCAAGAGAAAGTTGAGTAAAAAGTGTTGATCTGGAGACAGCACTGTTTTACACGCTGATGCTACCACGCTATATTTAGGGACCACAAGCCAACGTACACAAGGCCCGAACCCACAAAATTTGGTGACCGCAAACGATAGAGCTTTTAATTCTGAACCAACTTTTTTTTTTAAATATGTAAATAGACTGAAAATTAAGCAAGTTATTAATATTTCAGGTCTTAATGATCGACTTTGTTTAGATAGAAAACTATGGAAAAACGTGATCATTATGATTAGAAACATATCAAATGAGAAAAAATTATGGAGAGAAATTAGACTCAGTCGGATTTGTGCGTGCGTTATTCTTGATTTGTGCGTAAATTAGGATTTGTGCATAAATTTGGATTTGTCCGTGATTTGTTACTCACATAATACGTTTTGTGTATAAGTTTAAAAAAAATATAAAATGAAAAATACAAAATGCAATTTACGTATGCACAAATTAAGATTACAACAGCTTGAAACTACTTACACACACACATCTTTAAAAAACACACACGAAGCCAAAGTTACGCACGGATCTACCGTCAGACTGTTTTCACGTCTCACAAATTCGTCCGTAAGTGCTGCGTTTAAATACCAGTGGAATGCTAGGTCAGTAGATTTTTCTATCAGCCTTCCTTCTGAAATATGTTTCTTCCAAGTGGGTGTAGCTGGGCTTATAAAAAACTTTAAAGGAAAATAAAAATTATTATCTGAGAATATGACGTTCACTTTTAAACGCTAATATATATATTAAAGTACATTATTTTCCGAGACTGTTTTTTCTTCCGTAAAAATCAAAGGCAGTCAGACTGAAGTCACGGGGAAGAATGGCGGCCACATCTCGGTGGTCAGCCTTGAAGTAAGTACTCTCTGTACACTAACATCTACTGTCTCCATTTATTGATTAGTCATTAATCTGGATTGTTTAATGTTTTATGCGCTCAGTTGTTTTTATAGGCCATGACGTTCTTCTCACATTTCTCTGTTAGCAATAAGCTAACGTCTGTGGAAGCTAAGCTACTTTAGCGATCGTTGACGCCATCAATGATCTGTAGCCTTCAAAAATGTTTTGAATTATAACAAATATATATATATTCTTTTTAACAGAATTGACTAAAAAAATGAAACATAAATATTTAATAAACAAAAAGTTGAAGTACACTATCCGTCGGGCTCCATGGTACTCATAATGCACTTACCATGACCCAACCTTTGAAGTTTAGCATTCTTTCGGAGAAAATAAAACAAAAACAAAGCATAATTGTGAGTGCTGTGTATCACAGAACAATAATTTATATGTCAGTAAGCTCTGCCAGAGCTCTATTAGTTAAGGAGTGGCAGATTATAAAGCAAACATTTTATTTATTTTTATAATGAATAAATAAAAGTTACTGTCCAAAATATATGGTAATGGTCAGTTAATTAGCCCTGGTTATTTTAGTTATGTTTGTTAAGTTTTGTGTAAGATGCAACACTATCTTTATTTTTTTGTAATAACTGCTGCTATCAGATTACCTACAGTTACATTTGCTGCATCGAGATGATCCTATGTCTGTTATTTTGAATATAAGTCACATGAGCTTCTGAAAAGTTATAAACATTTTCATATCTTACTATAAGTGTCTGTTTTATTGTTGTAAAAAACCCATCTTTGTATCTTTGCCTTTACAACCTTTTTAAGGGGGGGGTGGTATGGAGTTATGCCAAGCGACTAACCTTTCTCTTTTTTTAAAGGACTTTCTTAATGAAATGGACAGAAACCAACAAGATGCATGGGTAAGTAATTAAGCACTTTAAATTAACTATATAAAACATGCTCCCTTTGTTGCACATGTGTCTTATCTGCATTCAAAGCTAAATATTTTACAGGTGATTAAATAAAAAAATGCAATAACTGTGATCTTTCCTTCATAGAGCTGGTTAAAACAACACATCTTGGAGAGACTTTATCAGCGTGTCACACAAGCACTTCAACACATGCCTCTGGACATAGACTATTTGGAGTTAGTTTGCAATCAAGAAATGGTTTTCATTGACGCACTGACTCAACACATGGAACTATACTTGGGATGTCACAGAGGTTTACCAGATTTGCACAATGCAATTCAACTCCACAGAAGCAGCCAAGAACCAACATGTGCATCTGTGAAGATCATCAAAAAGAAGATGGCTGAGGATGGATATCTCCATAGAACATCTGGTTCATCTGCTTGAAACTGGATGTTCGCCCCCTTTGTGTCTAGGGGCACCGAGGCGGCATAACATAAAAAAAAGTAATGTTTTGGCTAAAAAAGTTGACTGTAACAAAAGCACCAAACAAATGTCTCCATACAAAATGACACATTTATTTACAAATTAATTTATTACAATCAACAATAACTAGAAGTGAAGCTAAAAGGCTTCAGGGTGAACCAAGGCAAAATAACAACAAAGCCCCAACTAACTGGAAATCTTGTTTTACCTGTACAGAAAATAAGGGAGCAAAAACTAACCTCCTAACCTAGCAAAACAGGAGAAAACATGTACTAAAAAAAATGGCGGTTCACCCCTACAGCTTCATAACATAACTATAAACCAAGATTAAACAGAGTGAGCACAGACAAAACTACAACTACAAAGAACTACAGGTGCAACACAAACTAAAACAAGTGGAGAATAAACAAATGATAAACAAAATGGAGAAGAGGGCCAAGCTGCAGTGGAGACTGTTGCAGCAGGGCCCTTCTACGGCTAGAGAGTCAAGTGGTGGCTTTAAGGCCTCCACCAGCTTGTCCAAATTGAAACCACACCCTTGCCAGCACACTGAAAAGTAATCAGACATACCAAACAAAGATCCACAAAAACACAGAAGTCCCACACTCTGATATAAAAATAACACAAAACAAAGAACAAACCAAAACCAAATACGGCCACAGCCATAACACTGGACTATGTGTGAAGACTATTGCAAAGTTATGGGGAGTGTCACTGTGTTACTGTACACTGTTTCAGAGGATGGCAGAAAACAACATCATCGTAATTTGTACAGGTACATGTACAGACATGAACTTGATGCACTGTCACAGAAATAAAGCCAGAATGCCAAATGCTGGATATCGTTTGATAAAGGAACCTTGAAGGCACAATGACATCGCCTGGGATGGGACAGAGTCAAAGCCTCAATGCACCGAGTGGACAGCATTGGAATATTATCTAGAATGACTCAGTTGGGGTGTGTTGTCCGGAGAACATATTCAGTGCCCTGTCCAAAGTATCTAGTGCACATAGATGCAAATCACAAGCTCATCAGGTGGCTTTTGTTTGTAGTGTAATAATACTGCATTAATTTCACAGGAAATGTTTATTTTTACTTGAAATTTTAGTCTGCAATATAAAGGTAAATTTATAATTAAAATTTTCCTTCAGTAGAAAATGATGGAAAATGTTAAACTTTTAATTTTAAAGTTCATGTTACATCATGGGAGTCCTAAAACGTTTTATTTTATTAGAATGAAGGGAATAACTGGATAGTAAGTGTCTCAGTTTCATCTGTATAACTTTTTAACAGATCTAGTTTATCTACTGTTTGGATTCTTGAAATTAGTGAACATTTTACAGTAGAAATGTTAAAAATGAAATGTGTGATGATCTGTATTAAATGTATGTCCCGTTTTATATTTACTCAAAGGCAACTCTAAAATTTTCATAGCAAATGTAAATGAAGCGTGTAATAAACAGCTTCTGTTGTTTTTTCTTCTCACAGCTACAATATTGTCATCTTTAGCGGCATCGATGGTTATTCTACTTAGTAAAGCTGCTGACAAAGTTGTCTGAATGAAAAAAAAGCAATTGTAACAGCAAACAAAAAAAAAAGTAAAAATGCTGGTAGTCTTTTTCTGTAGGTCATTAAATTTCTTTGGAGGGAGGGTGCCCTGCACTTTCTAAATATTAGCCAATATCTGGGGATCATAGCATGGTGAGTATTTCCCTTTTTGTGATAGCATTCCATGTTTGTTTAATGTACTTTACAAGAGTTATGGACTAGAAATACATTGTCCTCCTTTCCTTTTCTTGTATGCAATTTGACATGGTCTTATTGATAAACAATAATTTCAATGTAACTTTTTTTCTGTTTCAATTAACATACAATTTCACAGATAATGTACCTGGGAGCAGCAAACAATAATTCTTCAACCTTGGTGTTGAAGGGTAAGTCCACCAGAGTCAAGCCTTTTTGGATGCAGTAGGTTTTATTTAACCCATAAAGACCCAGATCCATTTTTCCTTAAAAATAAAATGTGTAATGTACCACAAACCAAGTGGACCACAGCACTCCTTCTGATATTTTTCTGTTACATTAATGTCACTGTGGTTCTTGTAGGTTCTAAGCTGAGCAAACAAGTCATGGGTCATAACTTTGTATAATCCACACATTTATTGTACGGTTTTTAAGTGGCACTACCAGAACCACTCTGTTTTTTTGTTACAGTAACAAAAAAACACAATTTTAGGAGTGCGAGCAGATCTCATGGCGGAGAGAATATCGGAGTTGCATGTCTGATGTTGACTGTTCGAGGTCCAGAGAATAGAAGCTTTATTGCTGGCAAGAGCGTGCACAACCAAAGGTTTGTGTTTTTTCCATGTCAACCTAGAAAACGTTAAACATAACAGAAAAGTCAAAATAATGTTGCATGTACTTCTACACAGGATAGAGAGGCTTTGGTGTGATTTATGGATGGGGGTCACATGTGTGTTCTACAACAATCTACACTTACTGGAGGAGCAGGATCTCTTGGACCTCACCAACCCTCTTCACTTGTTAACCTTGACACCTTTGGCCAGGGATGGGACAATCATCCATTGAGAACCGAATGGGTGACAGAACCTTACACCAAATCAGCTTTGGGAGCTGGGACGAGAAATGCATCAGTACTTTGTTCATCTTTATTATTTCATTTTTTTCCACAATCTATAGAATTAGTGCTACCATATGTATGTGCATGCAGATCCCCCTTATTGACTGGGAGAGCCGTGGCCTGGTTCCTGATCCACACGCTGAAGTGCAAGTACCAGAGTTCGACAACCACTCACAGATGATCAGATCTGGAGCACACGAGACCTGCACATTGATCCCCTCCAGTATTCAGAGTCTAGTGGAATGGACGTTTAGTTGCAAACATTGCAGTACGTGGAAACATTGCTTGTGACAAACTAGAAATGAATTCTTTGGAGTCTGATGAGAAGATCATTGTTTTAGGACTTTATTGATAAGACAAATGTACTTGGTTTTATATCAAAAGGAATAAAATGACATTACAAACGTGCTTTTGCATTGTTCTTATATTGTTTGCAAAGAATGTTAATTTATAAGAACAATTAAAACAGCTTTTTAAGATACATGGATCACAAAGAACAGATGAGGAATGAACAGTGTCAAAGGTGCCATAGCTAAATATTATAATGTTTAAACGTCCTTCAAAATGTAAACTGTAACCATTTAGTTCAATCAAACTGTTAGTCAAACACCATACATCTCAGTATTTAAAGCAGATTGAAGACACATCATCATGTCTGCCAAGAGAGCAGGATAAGTTGTGTAGTGGTTTGGAAGACACAAACGCTCAGTGCAGGTGGATGAGGTGGGAAGGTGTCTTTGTCCGGTAGACTGTGAGGTCATGACATGGAACCTCCCAGCCAACCCAGAATCTCAGGAGCTGACGCAGATTCTTTGAAGATGCTGGGAAAAGTAATAAAAGAAGTTCAAGCAGACTGACTTTCTAATTAAACCTCATGTTATTTGTTTCAAAGAGGAAGTGAGGTTAGTTTCCACTCTGCTTGTAGTTCTTTGCTATTGTTTTAACAAAAAATATTAGAACTAAACCATGGAAAATATTCAAGCAGAAGTAGTCTTTTTAGAATTTAATGAAATGGGCTTGCATAGTTTTTCCATCATTACCTCACCTTTTTAATAGAAAGAAAAGTTCTCAGTAGTGTTTTAATTATGATTAAGGAGTTTTAACCAAAATCCCACAACCCAAAATGTCAAGCCGATTTTCATGTTGATCTGAAGCCTCTTCATGGATGTATAATCCGCAGCTGTGGATAAATGGGCCACCAGTTCATTACCGTGGTCACATCAAAGAATCTCCGTGAGTCTGGTGGAATTTTCATTTGGAGAAGCTGATGAAATCATGTTTTTGTTAGTTTTGACATGCATGTGTAGTATTTTCTTAGGAAAGAGAACAACTATAGTAAAAATAACATTTAATTTTACATAATTGAGTATTTCTCCTTCTAAATCAAAGTGTGGACAGACTTTGTTGAATGTATGATTTGTTTCCATGACAGGTCTGCTGCACATGCACTAAACCCTCATCTGTTCCGTTTAGCGTGTCTACTTCTGGTTCTGGAGAAGAGAAGATGGTATCTTCACATTGACTGCAGTCAAATGAGCCGCCGTTCACATTTTTATGGTCAAATCAGCGGCCCTGGATTTTTGGTGTGAGTTTCATCCAATACTTACTGGTAGCAGGACTGGCGGCTGGAAAATCTCCACCGAACTCCTGAGCTTTTAGGTCAGATATGTGGCGCCAGTTCTTTTGAACCACTTGTTAATGCATGGACCACTGCCAAGCTGATCCCAGACAAGGTTGGGCCTCCATTAATTATCAGTGGCCAATCAGCCGACCAGCTATTACAAACAGCTCACTGATGAAGTTGGTATGAGGTGATCGTCTTCCCCTTCAAACATCGCTGTCAATGCACCATGACCTAAACAATCAAAAACATTAAGAAATGTATACCGGTCATTATTAAATTCCACATCTCAAATGCATCATATACACTTCAAGTTTAAATTTATGACTTTTGGTATATAGCCTGTGCTTGTGTACAGCATATTTTTACGGCTGTGGCCGTATTTGGTTCTGTTTGTTCTGTGTTTTATTTTTGCATCAGAGTGGGACTTCTGTGTTTTGTGGATCTTTGTCTGTATGTCTATGATTATTTGCAGGTGTGGTGCATGAAGGTGTGGCCTCAATTTGGACAAGCTGGTGGAGGCAGCCTTAAATGCACCATTTGGTCATCCAGCCGGTGAGAAGGGAGCCTTGCTGCACCAGCCTCCACTGCAGCTTGGCCCTCTTCTCCTTATTGTTTTGTATTTCACCACCTGTTGCCAGCAGGGGAAAAGTGCCAGAGTACAGAGAGAAGGAGAGGAGGCAGAGGTTGCAGGAGAGCAGGGAGTTTAATAACAAAACTAAAGACAAAAAACCAAAACCACTGCATACGGCAGGCACAGAAACTCGAAACACTCTAAAAATGCACACAAGCTCGAAACCGGGGAAGAATACAATATGGACCAGCACAGGAGGAAGGGAAAGACAGGACTTAAATACATACAAGGCAACAAGACACGAATTTAGGCCTCCCGGGACTGATGGGCAAGGTAAACTCAAAACAACGAAACAGGAAACCCTACAAATAAAACAGGAAATTGAAACTCAAGAAAACATCACTGAACAAGGAAACAAACCACAAGGAGCAAAAAGCTTAGAAACACTGTTTAGTTTGTGTTGCACTTTGTTTCGTAGTTTGTAGTTTTGTGCCCACTCTGTTTGGTCCTTTGGATTATAATTTTGTTTAAGTGAAGCAACAGTAACAATGTAAACCGCCATTTTGTTTAGTCCATGTTTTCTCCTGTTTTTGTTAGGTTAGGGAGGTTAGAGTTTTGTCATTTTATTTCCTTTTCTTTCTTTTAGGTAAGATTACATGTTTCAGTTAGGGAGTTTGTTTTGTTATTTTGTGTGGATTTCACCCTGAAACCTTTTTAGTTCACTTTTTAGTTATTGGTTGTTTGTTTATTTGTAAATATATTTGATATATTTTTTTGGAGACATTCGTTTGGTGTGTTAATTTCAATTTGTTAGCCAAAACCTTTAGTTTTTTATCTTCTGCCGCCTCGGTGCCCCTAGACACAGAAGGGGGCGTGACAATATCTTCCAAAAGTTAAAATGTGGCACCTCCGAGTTCTTAACGACACCGTTGGTGTGACGGAACCACACGCAGATATCCTTGAAATCTGTGTTTACGTGTTCTCATGCTGGGTGACAGCTCCTCACACTCCAACCCAATATGACAGTGCCACAAAAACAGTGATCAATATCAGAGTTATCCAGCGTAGTTTTTCATCCCAGATTCCAGTTCAGAGGAGAAAAACAAAGATGTTCATGGATCTATTTGAGGAGGAGACGTGGTCCACCCATTTCCTTACTGTCACAAATAAGGCTTTTTTTAACAAAGAACATACTCATTAAAGTTTAAATCTTAAATTGCGTCTATATATGTGCCCTCTATCATGTGAAAAAAATGCTACAAGAACATGTTGAAAAACACAAACAGAAATTCTTCTTGATGTCTTTCTTCCAACTTTTTCGTGTAATTTATGATTCTGGTAGAATTTTGTTTCAAATAAAAGGCTTTATGTTTACCAGTTTGTAAGTTAATCATTTGAGTTTTAATGCCAATAATGACAACAATAAAAAATAATAGTGACCATCTAAAAGTACTGAATTAAATGCAATATAAATATAAGTGAAGTTCATCCAATATGGTGGAGAATGCAGGTCCACATATATTAATGCACCTAATATAAAAGTTCGGCGCACCAGTGCAACCAGAGCAAAAAATCATCAGTCTGTGGTAATAAACAAAAAACAATAGGAACAGTTTGAAAATAGATTATAATATTTCAGGGTGAAACTCAAAGGGCTTCGCACTATGGTAAAAGTATGTACAGCATGGAAAAAAGAATTCAAGTTTACAGTACATACCAAAGTTCATATTAAATCCTCTTTTCAGTTTGGCAATTGCAGATGAGATGATATGTCTTTACATTGATATCATATTTAATATTTAGAGTGGTACTGAGGCCATTAGAGGGAGTTGATGTTGCAGAGGTTGGATTGTCACTGATTCCCCTTGCAAGAGCAGACACTAAGGCCTGCGCCACGTTTTCCACAACTTGCTGCTGAAACAACAAATAATAATCAAACTCTGGAACGCAAACATAAAATACAACAGCTGACTTTTGGAACCATAAAAAATGAAAAGGTTTTCTAATTGTCTGTGAACATAACATTACGTTCTACTCTGCACTGATGTGTAATAATACGAACGAGGCAAACGATCACTAAAGTAGCTTAGCTTCCCATATGTTAGCTTACACTGCTAACGAAATGTGAGAAGAGCGTCATTGGCCTATAAAAACAACTGGCGCATAAAACGATACATGAAATCAGACAATGACTCAATCGATACATGGAGACGGTAGATATTTGAGTGTGGAACAGAGAGGCTACTTACTTGAGCGCTGACCACGAGATGGGCATACATTCTTCCCGTATTGACTCTCAGTCTGACTGCCTTTGATTTTTATGGAAGAAAAACAACAGTGCCCCCTACTGGTCGTTCCTGTTACGCATTTTGTATCAATTCGGTGTCTCGGAGAATAATATATTTTTAATATATATATTAGCGTTTAAAAGTAAACGTCATATTCTCAGATAATAATTTTTATTTTCTTTTAAAGTTTTTAAGCCCCTGCTACACCCACTGAAGGGAAGGGAAGGCTGATAGGAAAATTCTAATGACCGAGCATTCCACTGGTATTTAAGCGCCCAGCACTTACGGACGGAATTTGGCGAAGGCGTGAAAACAGTCTGGCCGGTAGATCCGTGGGTTTGGCCGTATTGTCGTAACAAGGTTATATATTTTTAAATTCCTTTTTTAACATACACAAAACGTATTATGTGAGTAACAAATCACGCACAAATCAAAATGTATGCACAAATCCTAATTTACGCATGCACAAAGTAAGAATATGCATACACAAATCCAAATTTATGCACAAATCAAGAATTACACACGCACAAATCCGACTTAGTCTAATTTCTCTCCATAAATGGGCTTTTTCTTCTAGACTAATACATCTTCCCTATCTATCCTATCCAGTTTTCTGAGTCATTATCCAGGTGCTTCAACAAATTTTATATTTTTAACTTAATTAGTTTTATGTGATTAGCATTTGGGGAGCAGTTGCTTCATTTGTTTGCGTGCCTTCCATCCGTGAAACCAGAGGTTCGAATCGGAGCTGCTCCTGTTCCATTCTCTACTTCTGTGTCGGTCAAGCCCGGTTGCTTTGAGAAGGTTGCGTCAGGAAGGGCATCCGGCGTAAAACATTGCCAAGTTTACAATGCAACTTGTTCGCTGTGGCGACCCCTGATGGGAAAAGCCCAAAGAAGAAGAAGAGTTTATGTAATTAGGATTTATTTTTCACCTCTAAATCAGTATAAGAGATTTAAAAGCACAAATTTCAAGTGAATAACCTCTTTATTTTTAGTTTCATTAGCCATCTGACAAACATACATGATATTCTAAAACAGTTATGGGCTTTCAGTTATAATCTCCAGACTTCCATCCTTGTAGTCATTCATCAGTTTGTAGCTATACTCAGCTTTATCTCTGTCATGAATTACATTTAACCAGGGGGGAAACTCAGGGACCAATGCCGATGTCACCGTCTGCAAATGAGTGGCATACTCTTTTATTTTTATTTTTTTCCTGGTGGGAATGGGATGGTCGTCTGCATCACTGTCACACTGCTCCAGTTTACTATCAACATCCGTCTCTTCTTTCCATAGACCTGCATCCGCCAAGTTCTTCTTTTTCCATTTTTTCCCCCTGCTTATCTCCTAAACCCCTCAGCTGCTTTTTTTGCTTTTCTTTATGGTGCTTTGTGATACTGGCATCCCTTGCTTTGAATTTAGCCTCCAGCTTCTTTCTTCTTTTCCTCACATCACCCACAGCTGTTCAGGAGATAACTGAGACACCCATTTGGATGTCTTATTATAGGAGTAAATCAGATATGCTTCATTTGTAAAGGCAGATGCATTAGGGCCATGGTGACCAAGATAGTCTCTCATTGTCTTTTGGAGCTGCTTTTTTGTGCATCTCACATGCTCACCTGCATCCCAAAATGTCCCCCCAGGAAGATGTTCCTTGACAGACTTTTCCAAATACGTTTTGAGGGCAAGCAGTACTGGTTGGAGCAACTGACCACAAAGTACATCATAAGCATTTGTCTTGGTGAGAGATTGAAAAACGTCATGCTTTTCGAGGAGGTGGTCTGGAAAAGGCCTTGCACCCTGCATGCAGCCAAAGAGAGAGTCTTCATTCTCAGACCACTTGCCTAAGAAATCCACCCAGCTTTTGAAGTGTTCAGGTCAAGAATGTGTCCATCTCCTTCTGTTAGATGCCACAGTGGGGTGGTGATAAGTTTCCGCAAAAGCCCAAGAGCTTTGAAACCTGTGAGGTAATATTCATTTTCAGAGTCTTTCAGAACTTGTTTGACAAGTCTGTTTGGGTCATTTATGTCATGATTTTGATACGAGACAGATCCAGATGGTGGAACCCGGAAGGTTGACACAGGTAGGTGAATACGTATGTAATGATTTATTTTCCAGTGCGAGAGTTTGGTCCTGGCGCAGTGATGTTGACACGGTGTGGCTGGAGGTCAGGAAACGACGTGGCTGGAGTTCTTGACGTGACGTGGCTGGAGGTAGTAGCGCGGTGAAGCACTCAGGATAACTTCAGGAATGCAGAGGCTGCTCGTAGTAATATCCACTATGACACTCATAGGATGAAGTCCTGAGACACAGGTAGAACAAAGTCAGCGTGGCCCAAGAATCGAGAGAGCAAAAACATGAGCCAGACTCGAACAGTTATAGTCACCATAAGGGGTAATGAACTGACGTTGAATGCTGGAGCTGGGTCTCCATAGGTCAGAGGCTTGATGAAGTGAGTGGGCACAGCTGGTGGAGTCAGGAGCAGAGCAGAGTGGGAGGGGGAGGAGACTGACAGAGGCACCATGACACTATAATGTTTGCAAGCACTTAACAATGTTCTGAATTAAGAAAAACACAGTCCCATCAAGAAAAATGACATGAACCCGTTTCCTTTGAAGTTGAAGATTAGTGGGAGGTGTGTTTTCCAGTGTGTTTGAACACCCGATTTCTCATCACCATCCTTGGATAGGACCTTGCACACACTTCAAACTAATCTGATTGTTCCACTCTCCCCATGGATCTTTTTATTTTCATCATCCAAAGCTTCCTCTGAAGAGAAACAAGGAGATGTAGACCACAAAAAAAGTTATGTAGCTTTGATACACTCTCCTTTTCCTCTTCACTTAAGCCGTTCTATGCATTCCCCTTGTAGAAGGGTAAAATTCCTTCCTTGAATCCTCAAGCAAAGTGTTGAATTTTATTTCCTTGGCTGCCCTGTCGGACACAGTGGAAGCAATGTAACGTAAAAGCTTGTGTCCTGGAGGCTCTGATTTCTCACTTTTTCAGCCAATGTGCAGGAATCATTTGCATCTTCCAGTATTTCCTGAAAGGTCTCTAGTGTTGCAGATGCTGACTTGTTCAACATATGTCGCATACCTAATAGATATGAGTTATTCTCCTCATCATCAAAGACATATTCACTTTGCATTTTTCTCATATTTGGGGGTCTCGTCTGTTTGTAAACTTGTGTTCATTTGGTCTTGATTATCACAAAGTGGCTTTTAAGGAACAACAAGCCTTCGATTATCCATGTTCCTTACAGTGGAGTCACTGCGCAATGATTTGCAACTTCTTCCACATAAATGAAACATTGCCTTCATCACAGGCCCAACCTGACTATGTCCTAAATTACAGTTCAACATATCCCACACACACTTAGTAAGCTTTTGCAAATCAGGCCCTGTTTCATCTAAAAGCTGAACCGAATCATCTTTAAGTTCTTCAGTTCTATCAATTAACTTAGCATTGACCTCTCTCAGCTGTTTATTTTCCTCCAATATGCTTTTCAACTTGTCTGACAGTTTATTACATCCTTCACATTTTGTTTCTTTTTAAATTGTAAGCGTGCCACCTTTGATTTGAATCTGCTAGACTTCGGTGAAAACATTTTTACAGCCAATTTTTCTTCTACTAGTTTTTCTGGGGGTAACTCATTGTCAGTTTCAAGAAATGTTTTTCTTAACGTAACTCCTTGATATTTTCCCTGTGTCGATTTTCCCGCCGTTTTGCATCTTTGGTCTTGTTGAGTGATTGTCTATCCTCTTTAGCTGGAAAACCTCTGTGGCTGACTGCTTAGAGACAGTATCTAAAGATTTTTTTTTCTGTTGATCAAGAACATTTGGAGGGATGTATGGTCTCAAATCCCATTCATCAAGAATGCCGTTTTTCAGTTAAGATTCTCTTTCACTATGTGGTCTCTTCCACTGCCAGACCAGGTTTTTCTTCTAATCTGTGGTAAAAATTTTTGAATCAAACATCTCATCCACCTCATGGCATCTATAATGGAAGATGTTAACCTTTTCTTTTTCCGTTGAAAAAAGGTGCTTTTTCAAGGTCTGCCTTGGAGCTCGGACAGCTTTCCCTGACTTGAGTGTTGTTAGGATTCCCTAGGACAGATAAACATGCAGCACCGATGAGGCCATCTGAAAAAAAGAGGAAAAAACATTCAAACATGGCTCAAAACAAGAATTAAAACATAAATGTTGTTCTTATATTTGCTATTTCTTCCTAAAATAGTATAACTTTGAAAGGTTTGGGAAGATGAAGCCACTACGGCAGGGAGATTAAGTTGAAAGCAATTAACTGGAAATAAAGAACATTTCTTAATATGTCGCTGATTCTTGAGAGTCGCGACAAAACATGTAATAATAAAAAATAGAATTGGATTAGATTTCGCTGCGTTTTTCCAGACGCTAAAATCGCTGACATTGTGTCCATTATTCACTCACTCCTCAGTCATACCTGGTGATGACATGTCCCACACAGAAACATGTCAACAAGATTAAAAAGAATTGACATACTAAATAAGTTAGGTCTAAAGAAATTTTGAATAATGGCATTTTAGTTTTCTATAAATAAAACTATTTTTAAACTTTTTAAAAACCCTAGTGGAATCATTTCAAATGTATTTTGGAGATTATAAAAAGAAATAGCAAGAGCCAAAAAAAAAAAAAAATGAACTAGCTTTGTTTTATTCATATAAGGATATGTTTTTATGGTTTAAAGAAAAAGAATCGGCTCACAAAAGTGTCTGGTAAATCCACTTTACTATTCTTAAAGAAAATCAAAGTAGACACAATCCCAGAATGCCCTGCGACGCAGATATTAACTACGTACATTTTTCGATGTGGAAGCCAAGTTTTTCAATGGCAAACTGAACATGCATGAACGGGATGCGCCGTGACACGCCTTCTGGTGGCTACTATGATGCTATGCTAACGAGCTGTTCCGCATGTCGCCGTCGTGCGACCACAGACTGGTTTAAAGTCAGACAATATTTTCCCAGACCTGATTAGAAAAAACAATTGTGATGTGTTGAGGGGCGTCAAGGACTGGAAACGTACCTTGAGGGTCCGGCTGAGACTTTGGAGATGGCGTGGGTTCCGACAGCGCTCCACTGAAGGAGGTGAGTGAGGATGGTATTCTGCTTGGCACGTCTGCTTGACCGTCCTCTCGTGGATTAGGATTATCCATTAGAGGCAACAAACTCGCATTGAATCCTGGTCGTGGAGCTCCTTATGAAGGTCTGGCAGGCTGATGAGTTGAGTGGCGGCAGCTGAGGTGAATTAGGCCAAGCAGAGAGGAGTGGGGGAGGAGTCTGACAGAGGCAACATGACAAAAAGGTCAATAATCTTCCTTCTCTTTAGCTGATTCAGACTACAGGTGACTGACTGACATCTCTCTCCTCATGGGGGGTACAGGGGGGCTTTTAGCTGTGCTAAACAACTCATTTGTGATGGAAAATAAAACACTTCATAGACCATGTTAAAATGCCAAGAGCAGAAAACAAAGACAGATAAGAAATCCGAGTCATTTAAAACAGTTATATCCAATGTTTTTATTTATGTTCTGACTTCCTCTCTCTTTACATTCAACATAAAATCCTTGTTTTTAAGTAACATCTAGAGTTTTTCTTTGTAAAATAATGCGATAGCTTTTCCAGTAAAAAATGTGCCTGATGAATAAAAAGGAAATGTTGACCTCTGGGGTTGTGACTTTAAACTTGGAGCATCAAACTACGCTCAGCTAAATCTATTTGAAGATTATAGCTGCCAAAAGTGGGAGTACGACCAATTTGTTTCAACACCTGGGGCCTGTTTCACAAAGGAGGTTAAGTGTAAACTCTGAGTTCATAAACCCTGAAATCAGGGAAACCCTGGGTTTTCCGTTTCAGAATGGGAGGTTTGTCAAACCAGAGAAAGCAGAGTAAGTCAAACCCGTTTCTGAAAGAGAGGTAACTTTTACTCGGAGTCAGTATCCATGGTTACTTATGCTGTGAACCTAACCTGGTCGGGAGCAGGTTTTATTCTCCAAACTCGAAGTTTTTGCCGGTCCCCTCCCCTTTTTAAAGACGAAGCGGTATGTTTCGCTTCAACCTTCTTTGCCCACATTTCCGTCACACGGTCTAAGTGACAAGAATGGCTTGTCCTTTTCTGGAGGACCCAATAGACGAGGAGGCTGCATTAATTCATAGAGAATTATATTTACGTCGTGCGAGGATTTTGAGACCTCGACTCGATGTTTTGTCATTTCCCCATACGTTTTTGTTTGAGCGTTACCGTTTTTCGTTGCAGTCAATCACATATATAAAATGAAAACAACATTAGGTCTTGCTATGTAGATGTTTCATATGTCAAATATATTTATACTTCATTTTTAGCTGCTGCCATGTTCTTTTAATTCCTGCAGGATTGCATCTACATGAAAATGAAATCAGGGACATTGAATTAGATTAATGTAACAATTACTTTTTGGAAACACAATTTGCTAGCACTGCTTACTTTCTTAATTCCATATAAACCTATACCACTTGATCAATACAAGGGTAGTGTTGCAGCGTGTGTGTGCTGAGCGGGGTGCGATCCACGAGAGACAAGGGGAGGGGCGATTGCAGGTGCAGATGGGGGGGGGGGGGGTGAGCACGGATGAGGAGGACGGAGAAGGTGTCATTCCCAGAATAACTGTTTTGGAGTCATTCTTAGTCCGCTCTGGAGGTTGAGGGTTTCCAACGGGAAGTGAACCCCGAAGGAGAATTCCCTTCGGCCCTGAAGGAAATCTCCGCTGCGCTTTTGACCACTGTCGGAAAGACGAGAGAAAAGAAAGGAGAAGTCTTTGCACAGCGAAAGGTTCAACAGTAGACAAAAGTTCACTTTTAAAAACACAATTGCATGTATTAATATTAAACTGACCAACGTTTGCAAGAGGGGAAGGTTAACAAAAAAGTCCTCTAAACATTATCAACGTTAAATGCATTTTCCCCCAGATTGGTTCTGTTCACTATGCAGCATTTCATGCATTTACACCAGGAATAACACTTCAAAAGTACACCTTAATATCGCCATCTTTTATTTCACTCCTTACGCTATTTAAAAAGTTATTACAGCCAATATTTTATAACAATGATTTAAATGCAAACTTAGGCATTAACTTGAGCAGCTATGTTTTCCACGCTAACTGTCTCTGTTTTGCAGATGCAGCGGTGTTGCTTTTCTTCTGGAATATCTGCTCATATTCACTGTAACTCTGCAGCAGCACGTCAAGTTCAGCTGGAGAAAAATACGCAGACCTCTTTTTTTCACGGTTGCCATGGTGACTCGTGATATCTGCGCTCCATTGATAATGGCTTCTTATAGACGCGGTGCGCACGCTCACCTCCGAATCAGTCCACTCAGAGTTGATTGATCTAACGCCGATCAGCTGCTCTGAAACTGAAAACTCAGAGTTGTCAATCTCTCGATTGACCAACTCAGAGTTCAGGTTTGACCTCAGAGTTGGTTGAACCTCCTTTCTGAAACAGGCCCCTGAAAGAGACACTCGGTCGAGTGAGAGAGGCATCTTTTTTTAAGAGAGCTCAAGCTAGCGGTAGCTCACAAAACATCTGCTGCATTGATTTACAAACATTTTTACAACTTGTATTTATTACAACTTTGAGTTAGAGCATATTTCCAAAGGAGATGTTAAAATAAAAAAGTTTTTGTAACGTGTATTCTGTCATTTATAATTTTTGATATAGAAAGTAATAGAAGGGGACTTTTTTTATTATTTAAACCAAAAATCGAATTTTGTGTGAAAGAATCAGAGATTTTATTTTTTGCCAATATCCCCAGCTCTCATAGTAGCCCACATGGTGTATAGACAGGTTGTTATTGACTAGGGCAGTAGAAAGGAGTTCATCTCCAGTTGCCGAAGGTACCCACATATTCGTCCACGTCCATGTTTACGCTCTGTTCATCTTTTTTAATATAATATCCATTTTGTTTCATTTATTCTAGACACAATGTCAGAGCCAACTGTTTACACACAAACTACCTTTTTTTGGTAGAGAAACATGGCCTCAGACTTAGCGGTGCTGACCCTCATCCCAGCCACTCACACTCTGCCGCAACAGGACAACATCATGTCAGAGCGCAGAGAAGAGATCCTGTGGTCCCCAAACCAGACCCCCTCCAGTCCCTGGCTGATTCTAGAAATTCTGTCCATAAAGACTATGTACAGAACAAGACAGCCCTGCTAGGGTCCAGCACACACTAGGAACAGGTCCAACTTACTGCCGGCTATGCGAACCAAGCTCCTGCCTCAGTCATACAGAGACCGGACAGCCTCAGGAATGCTACACCATACTTCCAGAGCACCTTCCACAGGACACCACGACGGATGCAGTTGAAAACCTACTTCAAGTCCACAAAACACATATGGACTGGATGAGCGAAATCCCACGAACCCCACAGCACCCTAAAGAGGGTGTGGAGCTGGTCCACTCTTCCACGATCAGGACAGAAACCACACTGTTGTTCCTGGATCTGAGGTTCAACTATCGGACGGAGTGTAAGGGCTATCTCATTAGCTACCACACTTTGACAAATGTTCTAAATTTACATCAATCAGTTCTGCATTTCCAGTAGGACCATCCTTGCCAAAGATAGCTCCTGCAAATCTCAGAGAAGGCTGGCAAAACCCAATTTTGAGGTGAGGAAATGCCCCATGACACATTAATACATGAAACAGGTGTGTGTGAAAGTGGACAAACTTTACCCAGTAAACCAGGTCACAGTTTGAAAGAAGTGGAATTCAATTCTGACATGTGGACACATTTTAGGACTTTTTGTTTGGAAAGGTGTTCAAACCCCGGCTGGGCAGTTGTTTGCAGTATTGGACAAACAAAAGGAGAGTAATATTCTGCTCTGAAGAAAAGTATTTGCAAAGTACCATTTCATGTAAACCTAATGGATATTATAATTGCAAAATAGGACCAGCTAATGAGGTTTTAGGTTTGTGTGTCATCTTCACACTGCTGGTGCCCACAAACTACACAAATAATGCACGACATTAAATATCCTCAAGGTAACAAGCTCTTTTACTTCAAAAACAATTCAGTGATTAAATAAATTGCATGTGATAAAGAGCTTGCCTGGACAATAACTAATTATTTTGCAGGAATAATTGCCTTCATAACAGCCGTCCTCAAAGACACAGACATCTAGCCTTCCCCTCCCTGAGCCAGTTCTCCAACAACCATCTGACAGAAGCCCAAACACAAACCAGTCACCCCCACACACGGGGGTGGCGGTGATGGGGGCGGGGCAAGGACAGCTCCTGGTTGTAGTATTTTTCCATTTTTGTTGTTCATTAGGCCTCATATTTAATGATGGTAGTAAATGCATTACAAATAACCACTCTCTCAGTACCTATATTGCTTTGACATAGGAGAAAAGGGAAAAGTTTGCATATTTGTACGCTGACAGCAGAAGGCTAAGGAGAAACCACCATTAAGAATAAGTAGCCTGTTTTTCACACAGCTCCCCTCTGCTACCCTCCGCTCCTGCTGCACAAGGTCCTGTTATTGTTTGCATGCATCATTCTGAGCCCATCCAACAGGCAAACGTCTTCCTCCACAGCGAACACGCCACCGCCACGCCTCAGTAAGCTTGTTTAAAAAGCCAATCAAACCAGCATGTGAGGCTGAAGACCTTAACACCTTTCTGAGTGCCCCCCACCAGCACTTCACCCCTCCGTCACCACGCCTCACAACACTTTCCACGCTTAATCTCCCAGATCAATGTCAATTACATACTCATCATGTTTACTCTGCGCAGCCATTTGTCTTGATGCTGGAGTCAGGTGAGCATGGAAATCAACAGTTCGTGTACTTGTTGGTGGGTCCTGAATGTTCGGGGGGAGGTGGGTGTTGTGATGCCACAGCACAGTATTGTAACTTTAAAGGTCATGTTTGACTCTTTCTGCATCATTAGATATGAAGAGTAGTTCCGATTTACCAGGAAACACAGAAAGGTCAAGCGTGACTGCCCTCCTCCCCCTGGGCTGAAACTGTGGTTGGGTTCCATGTCAGAATATGAAGACAAAATGGCAGCAGCCAAGAGGGCAGAGCTCCACGCAGGAGTGTCAGCGCCGCAGGAGCCTGCATGCCTGCTGTCCACACGTCACTGCGCCTTAACTTTGCCATTTTACCAGCTGTAGAGGCTGAAACACTGCCTCTTCTCTGTGACCATTCAAAAATGCGCGAATGGATCAAAATACAGCTTTGGTGTCATTTTCGGTGAGGAATGACCATTGCAATCCACTTAAAACCTCAAAAAAGTGGACTTAGTATGGTAAAGGTCTTTTAAAAAAGAGATTAATTTTGTGTGAAAACCCAAAAGAAATCATTGAACCATTTTGACGACATAGAAAGAAAGTTTTAAATGTAATTTCAGGAAAATAACAACACCAAAACAAGAACAGATGTTGTAAACAAACTAATTTACATTTTTTTGAATGAAAATACAGGAAAAAACATTTCAGTCAGACAAGTCATGCAGTAAAGAAGATTTATTCCATATATTTTTTAGTTTGGCACAAGGCTCCATTCAGATACAATGTAATGTTTACCACCAAAAATATCTGTTTTCTATCCATGACAGCAAGCTTGAAAACATGTGAATTTATCTAACAGGTTGTAATTCAAGTTGCCATTTGTGGTCATGTTTTGTCTGTCGTCATCCCATTGGATGAACGGGACCAGCTGACAAATGAATGCCAGGTGACAGGGTGACACGCCTTTTTTTTTAAGTGACGCGGTTGCGCGAAAGAAAGAGACAGCTGACGGCAGACCAGGAGTGCGGAGGAGCAAGCGAGTCTCGATTACCCCAGACATTACAATTCCTGGCGGAGTATTGTTTCCGAAAAGGCTCGGATCGTTCCGGTACGAGGATCAGCGGTTGGCTCTTTGACAGGTGGAATGCGTTCCAGCGAGTGAGGCGGAGCGGCCTCCCACCAAACGCGTGAGACTGTCGAACACTTTTCTTTTCTTTTCTCATCAGACTGCGGGATTTGGGATTACACTTTGGTTTTGTGAATATTATGGACATCGGGAGATCGGGTTTCCGTACATTGAGTGATGAATGTGATGGTTGATTGATAAAAGTTCATACACTCGCAGAATACACGGCTGCACAAACAAGCGGCTAATTGTGATTTTTTGTTGTTAATATTATTGTGCAGATTGGCAGGATATTCCATGCCCCTGCCGTAGGACGGCGTTGTGACATTCCCCTCACTGAGTGGAGGGCGGTTTGTTACAACATAAAACAAAGATCTCCATAGAAAACTTTGGGTATTAAACTGCCCCCCAAAAACCAAAAGGAGATCAGCAAGAGTTTGAAGAGAAAGTAAACGTTAACATCACTATTATGTGTGTGTAAGTCAAATGAAGTGTGTTTCGGAGGCCTTCCATATTCAACGGACTTCCAAGTATGACTGCTATGTGTGACCCGGCACCATTGGCTGTAGGGCCGCTCCTGCTCGAGTACAGCGCCACAAAGGGAACACAATCTCTAGATAGAGGAGAAAAAGAGCCAGGCAAATTGAACGTGGAGCCAATGTCCGTTCAGAAGCTGTAGGGAATTATAAATTGAACCGCCAAACACCAACCTTTAAGATGACACAGAGCTTAACATCCAACAATCCGACGCTTCCTTGCTTACCATAATACAAGCTTAAGTAACATCCATAAATTCTATGCTTTCATCTGAAGTACTAAGATACGAGCTTAACAGCCATGAATCTGATGCTTACATTTGGCATACTAATAAAACGAGCTTAAAAACATCCTAAATCCGAGGCTTCCACCTGGCGTAATATAGTATTCAAACATCCGTAATCCAAGAAATTATTTTCCATTCTGCTGCTAACATATTGGTTGATTCAAGTCAGAAGTCTCATTGGAACGTGGAGGAGGTCCACCGCCCCATCACTTTCAGTGCAGAAATAGATACGGGGTGTGCAGTCGTCGATGCGGCACCAATTTAAGGAGTACAGAGGCAATGATCTTCAGGGAAGCTGCAGGACGAGCAGAGAATGTGGAACTTGGAAGCCATCCGACTTTGTCCAGGTTTTTACGATAAAGACAAAATCAGTATTAGTCTTGGCAATGATTATATAAATAACTTAGAACTGATCATTTTAGAATGCTTAAGATAAAGGGAATAAAAGTGCTTTTAAAGAACAAATCGGACAAAGTGAGATCAAGCAGTGAGTTTGAAGAAAAGGTTCTATTTATGTATTCACCACACCTTAGAAAGCCATCAGAATCACAGATTCCAACAGAGAATCGACATAGTGAGAAATGGAACCTGCGTGTAACCTTAACACCAAAGTTTTGGATGCATCAATGGTAAGAGAGAAGTAACCTTTTGTCCTTTTAGCTGGGCTCAACCTCATGTATTTAGAGGCGGATGACAACAAGTCATTAAATGGAGATGCTCTTAGTCGAGTGTCATCTGCTTGAAAACAGCCAGACTGAGGATTGGTTTGCGACACAAAATTTAACTCTTGGAACTGAAGCTAAACAGCGTTAGCAATATTGTTTCTACGGCCAGGGATAAAATTTGCTTGCAGTGTAAAGTTATTTAAACACTAAACCATGTCAACCGATGACGCATTAAACTATTGATCATCGCACTTCTTAAAACAACCTTTGAAATAATCTCCACGGCTGAATTCTCTCAGAACATGATCCAATAATGGACCATTAGAGCTGTAGATTTGGGTTCAACATCCTAAATTTCCGGCGGCCGGACATTCATAAACCACTCTTCATAAAATTCCCCCCAAAACCAACGGAGGGCGCAGCCTCAGAAAACAAGTGGAGGGAGACCAAAGACCCGAATCAGTCATCGCCACAACGAAAGACCACTCCAAGCATCAAGGAGAGACCAGAAACGCAAGACAGAGAAACATCCAGAACAACAGGAGCACGGGGGTCCAGGACTGAACTTCCTAGAACGAGAAAACAAGATGAACGGATGACCGTGGGGAATAATGCACATAGCAAAATTCAGATGGCGAAGTGACAAAACCCCTTTGTCATACATCCAAAGACTAAAAAACAACGAAGCGCAGCACAAATGCGAGGGACTTCATAGTGGACAGAGAGGCTTGCATCAATGAACCAGAGATCCATATAAATAAATCCAGATGGATGGAGGACCATACGTCCACCTTAGATAAAGCGGAAACATAGATTTGAAAATGAATCGCGACCACGGAGATGCAAAGACCGGGGATAAAGGAGGAAACTCGACCACCGAGAAATCATCAAGAAGATGCAAAACGAAGGGGAGCCCACAGGAATACACAGAGTCCAGCACAGGACTCAGGAAATAACACTGATTCATCCGTCAGTGTCTGGGTGGGTTAGCATTAGGGGTGTGCCAATATATCGATATGCCGATATATCGCGATATTTATTCCCGCGATTGATTCTCGAGACGTCTTCGTCAAGTATCGACCTTTTATTTACGTTTAAAGACCCTGTAAAACGTTATATTAACCATCCTTAAGACAATTCTTCGGAGGGTCGAAAGGGGGCGCTCGTTGCGAGATTGGCTGTTGCGGGCAGACCAAGAAGAACACACATTCAAACAAAGATGGCGGGGGGAAAAACAATGAGAAGCTAGAGCAGCAAGTTAAAAGACGCGCCGGCAGCATTGAAGCTGCATCAACGGAGTTGTGTGAGAAAGCCGTGGCTGTTGCTGGCCTGAAGCCACACAGCCGAGTGTGGATACTTTTTTCCAGATGAAGCTACTGCCGTCTTCGGAAAACAAAACGGGAGGTGGAGAACAAGGGATTTCGCTTTTTATAGAACGCATTAGAGCCACGCTTTGACATTCCCTCTCGGAAATACTGAAAAAAGGATCCCTGCTGTACGGCCAGACCAAAGTTACGGTTGACATGGAAACGGAAGAAAGAGAGGCATCCCTGCCCTTAGACCCCCCTTCTCCTCTAAGCAGCGGTAGACGAGCAGCTTGACGCAAAAAAGCCTGTGGTTTTCCAGAAAACATGAACATTTAAACATACATCGCATGCAGCTTTTCCCCAATCGTGTTGCTCACAAAGATGTTTACTTTTAGATGCACTTTAAGTTCCTCATGTATTTTATCCCTGGTCATTTATTTTGAAAGCAGTTTATGTCTTAAATAACTTAAAGGTAAGTTCAATCCTAGCTACTTGATTTTTGTTTTCTGGGAGAATTTTATTTTTGTTTCCACCACATTTGCACTAAATGGCGTCATTTATTTTTAACAAAGACAATATTATTTGTTCACAGAATTAATATCTGATTAACAGCTATTTCTTTTAAATTAAGCAATGGCTATGGGTTTGTTTTTCAAACTTAATAACAATGTGCCTGGCAGCTACTTGACTTATTCATTTTTTATCCTTGTACTGTTACACTCAATGTGACCTGTGTCGTTTACTGAGATTCACAGCCAGCTAAACTCTTCTTTGCATTCATCCTCCAAGTAACAGACAGGTGTTGTAGTGGAAACTGGATTTAATACGCAGAAGTGTGAAACTGAAAATAATGCATACAGAAAAACACATGAATAAAGAGATTATGCACTTACATATGGAAACAAGCTTTTGTGACCGTCAATACCAAACTAAATGTACACGTTGTTCAGTTTCATCATAAATGAAATAGAAATGCTTGTATGTCTTGCTTGTAAATATATTACACCAAACACAACCAATGAGGCAGGTAAATTAAAGTAAAACTAAAGTCAGCATGTAAAGTTATTATGCTCTAATAAGTACAAACTTAGTAAATAGTGCTATATATAAAAAATAAGCCTCAATATTTGCAATTTCCTTAACAACCAACTATATAATATGTCTCCTTACTTGAATTGCCACTCAAAGGGCTGGATGACTTATGATGACAGAACACATTGCCATAGAACCTCCTCCATTATTTTTACAGGAGACAACTTCCTGTCGCCTCATTTCCTGTTACTAACTACAGGTAGAATACTATCAGCATAAGAACTGCGCCCTCTAGAGGCCTGGAAGTACTAAATAAATAACTGATCCAATACAATCCTGTTTACAGCAATTTTTTGCACTAAATAATGGCTGAAGTTCATGTTCACTATTGTTTAAACCAAATGTTACAGATATTTCCAAAGGAAAATTGTCATTGTTTGTCAAAGACAGAGTATTACTGATTTCAGCAATGTTACACAAAAGTCTGTTATTCATTACACCAAATAAGACACAAGTTGTTCATTATCATTGTGTTTAAAAAATAAATGGGGAAATATTTTCCAAAAAACAGTTTTTCAAGTTCTTCTTTCTTAAAGTTTGATATATCGTGAGTTGTTAGAGACAAGATAAATCGATTATCACAATATCGCCATATCGTGATAGTATCGTTATCGTGAGCAATGTATCGCAAATTGTATCGTATCGTGAGGTACCCAGTGATTCCCAGCCCTAGTGAGCATCCCCATGACCCTTCAGAAGTGCTGTAGCAGGTTTAGAAAATGGTTGCATTTGCAGATTTGATCATCTTTATGTTGACAAATAAAGGTGGAGACCTACATATGAGAGTTAAGTTTAGTCAGAGTCTGGGGTTAGGAAATGATTGAAAAAATGTTCACAGCGAAGAGACTATATCAACTGAATATGATGTTTTTTTTAAGAAAGAACAGTTTTTAAGCTTGTTCATAATGAGGGGATTAAAAACCATTGGGCTCATTGTGGGTTCTGAGTTAAAGATGTGTTGAAAATGTTGTAAAATAAGACTTAGCTGAGACTACACCTAATGCTTTTATTCAAATCTTCTTCAGACACATGCATGCTGGCTGGATTCAGCACAAGTGAGCCTCAAAATCAGTCAATCACTGCCCTCCTCAATTGATTCTGATGTGTTAACCCTCAGCATCTGCTGTTTCACAGTGCTGTAGTGTTCTATGGTATGAGTCACGTATTGATCAACTTTAGGAAAGATTCTCACCATCATGACTTGTGTAAAAACATGCTGTCCAAAGTTGGTTAATTTGGAGCAGAGAATCCACAAAATGCTGGAAAAGCTAAGAAAGAACTTTGCTTGCAGCTCAGGAACAGCCAGTTTGAGCTCTTTTGAGGCTGACTGACCCCCATTTCCTGTTTGGCTTTGTCCACCTAAATGTTTCTATATTATTTCTGTTGCTTGAGTTTGTGTTGAAGGTTCTGCCTCGTCACCGTTGGGACCTATTAGTAATGTTACTTTAACCTCTTGCAGCCTTTGGAGCTTTAGCCTTTATCCTAATACCTTTGTCTTAAAATGAAAGAAGCTGTCGACTGGAGCCCATGTTATGGTAAATACTAAGCAGCGTGTACTGAGCACTCTTACCTGTGGAAGCGATTCTGGAGCATAATTAAAATTAAAAGTCAAAACCAGAAATGATTTTTCATTTTCAAAATACAACTGCATTTTTTGACTCAAAATTAAGATGAAAAAGCATTCCTTCAAAATGCTTTTTCATTTTCTTCCTCAACACAGCTTATTCTGTCACTTAATTAAAATGATTATGAACATGGTATTTGACATTTCATTTTCAAAAAGTTCTCTGGTAAATATGTAGCACAATTCATTTAGAAATGTCTAATTTGACAATTAAAATTAATTAACAGAAATGCTTTTTGATTTTAAAAATGAAGCTGCATCAAATGACTCAAAATTAAAATGAAAAATCAATACTTCAAAATGCTTTTTCATATCTACTTAATAAACCGCTTATTTTGTGTGATAATTAAAACAAAAATGCAAAGAGGGGATTGCATTTTTATTTTCACATCCACTCTGCGAACGTTGTCGCATTATTCAATTCGAATAAGCATTTTTATTTATGCTACAGATTCGCTTCCATACTTCCCACCTTCTTAGAATGCCCAAAGTGCTTTACAGTCACTGTCACATACTGATGGTATCTCTGCTGCTGTACACTGGCGTCAACCTGTAACCATTAGGAGCAGTGTGAGGTTTAACGTTTTCCCCAAGGACACTTCCACACATGGGTGGGGCAATGCAGGAATTGAACCTGCGATCTTCCAAGCAGAGTTTGACTGCTCTACCTATACTTTGATGTTTCAAATAAAAACATAAACTTTGTCCATCATGCACAGGAACCTTCAATTCAAAGAGAATTGAGACATGGCAAAAATGAGGAAAAAAGAGGATCTTACTGGGAACCCTCAATAGTATCTGCAAAGCTTTTCCCAGAAAACATCTATAACCATTGTGCTGTCTTAGATGACCCCCCCCCCCCTTCCATTGTGGTGTTCTCCCTACCATGCCAAAGGTGGATAAAGGTGGAAAGATTTCATGTAATCCATGGACACCAGTGAAGATCACAAATCAATGAAGAAAAAAGGTTCAGCGCACTGTCTAGTGGGTCTAGATGACCCAACTCCCAACGTTAAAGTGCCTAGGATAGCACAAGGGTTAACTCTCACACTCTGATGGGCTGGGGGTGTCAGTGTTTCAGTCTGGTGGCTTTTATTTATTTATTTTTTGTCAAGGTTTTTTTCCTCTAAAACAGTAGCACTTCAAAACCAAACTTGAATGTGAATACTTTGATTTTGTTTTGTTTTTAACCACCAATTCTGGCAGATAACTACAACGGTTTTTCCTCTTTTTCTTGAAATATCTGTTTTTATGCAGAAGATAATAGAGTTTTTTTTCCATCTAACTCCTGTCCAACAGCTGAGCAGACAGATCAGAGCTGAAGGCCTCTTGTGTTGGACAGATTGCATTGTTACAATAGGAGTTCATGGTTCTTCAGACAAACTGAGATGGTTATGATTTTAAGCTTCACAATATTTATAATATTTATGATTAGATTAACTAAAAAGAACATTGTTAAAAAAATCCAAGTGCGAAATTCTGACACTAAGAAGAGCTTTTATAAATGACCATGGGTCATACCAGTAAATATCTGATGCGTCTATCAATACACTGTGGGTTAGGGGCGAGGGATAAAGCAAACAGGGAGCTGTGTGACAGTGTGCACGTGAGGGTGGAGATGGATGCACGCTGCCAAAGTGAACTATGTGTTCATTAGGGGAACCAGATCCTCCCTAGCTCGAGCGGCCGGACTGAGAGAAGGGGGTGACTCCCTGGAACACCCCTAGCAGAGGGACCCAATGCAGTCATAGCGAGGAAGACCGACAACTCACCCAGCCAAGCGCAGAGGAGACCCCCCTAAGGAAAAAAAAAACGATGGCTGTGCTCCCAGTATGCATTGGAAAGGTAACAGGCTGGCGGACGGCTTTTGTTTACACGGCAGTGGCTCAGGCGGTTCAGCAGGTCAGCCAATGATCGAAGGGTCAGCGATTCCAACCCCTGCTGTGCCCAGTCAACTATTGTTGTGTCCTTGGGCAAGACACTTCACTCTTCCTGACTCCAGTGTGGCTCTACTGGTGTGTGAATCCGTATGAATGTCCCGGTGGTGGTCAGAGAGGCCATAGGCGCGAACTGGCAGCCACACCACTGTCAGTCTGACCCAGGGCAGCTGTGGCTACATCAGTAGTTACCATCACCAGAAAACAGCTCCAGTCTGCCTGGTGACAGTACATTTGGATGATTTCTTAATTAAGGCGTTCAACCTGACCGCTGGGTTGGGGTTGTAACCAGAGATGAGGCTTGCATTTATTCCCAGGCCCTTACACAAAGCATGCCAGACCCGAGAGGTGTACTGGGGACCCCGGTCTGACACAAAGTCTTCTGGAAAACTGTAGTATCTGAAAACATAATGTAATCGTTTGTAGTCGTTTTGTTGTCTCCAGTGCAGTGGGTAGTTTGGATCACAGGATGATCCTGCATTTCTTCGAGAACCTATCTATTGTGGTGTTACCTTGGGATCTTGGAAGGTCCGTGACAAAGTCCACTGCGAGATGTGTCCATGGACAATGAGAGTTGTAAGAGGCTGGCCGCACGCTTCCAAGGTACTTTAGCCATTTTACACATCACGCACTGGGTAATCGACTAGACCACGTCTGCCTGCTGGGTAGACCACCAAAAGCTGCAATAGATGGGTCTGTCTGTCTGGTGGCTGGGGTATTGTGCACAAGATGTATGACCTGCTGAAAATGAGTTGGTGGCACATACTGTATACCTTGTCAGTGGAACAGGACGGTGGAGGCAGGTGATTGGCGTTGATCTTTATTAACTCAGTAATGATGTCCTATTGCACCAGAGCAAGAACCAAAGACGATGGGACTATGGGTTCTGCTGGACTGGATACCTCTGTTGCAGCGTCATGGAGGCGAGAGAGACCGTTGGCCTTTCAATTCTTGGACCCTGAGCGAAAGGTAATTTGGAAATCAAATTGAGAGAAGAACAGACACCAGCACGCCTGGCGGGGCTGAAGCCACTTGGCCGATTTGATATATTCTAGGTTCCTATGATCAGTGAAAACAAGATATGGTAGACCAGGCCCCTCCGGGCAGTGCCGCCATTCAATGAAGGCCTCCTTCATGTCAAGCAGTTTGGAGAACAGTTAGCACACGAGAACCTTTTAGCAGGTTAGCTGTGACGTTGAGACAACACCGCTCCGACACCCATGTTGAGGCTTCAGGAACGGGGTGATGAAGTGTATGAAGCACTCCTATAGGGTTTTTAAAGGCATGTCTCGGAAAACATAATTAACAAAGGCCTGGAACACAGAAGGGGCAAAACCGAGTCCGAAGGGCATGACCAGGTACTCATAATGGCCTTTGGTGATTTTGTCACCTTCATGGATGCGGATTAGGTTGTATGCACTGCGCAGGTCCAGCTTGTAGAAATATTGAGCCTTGCATTGTTTTTTTTTAGGGCAGAGGGAACCAATGGCAGAGGATAGCGGTATTTCACGGTAATCTCATTAAAGTTATGAAAGTCGATGCAGGGTCTTAGACCGCTGTCGTTTTTCTTAACAAAGAAGAAACCTGGGATGGAGGAGAGGTGGAGGTGGATAAACCCTTTCTTTAGATCTTCCTGAATGTAAGCATGCATGGCTTAAGTCTCTGGCTGTGACCAAGGGGACACCCTTCCTTTGGCAGCTTCCTTTGGCATGTTTCTTATTAATTGCCTCTTGCGAGTCCCAACACTAAGAGGGCAAAGATGCATGACCCGAGACTGATTCGGTCATGGCAATCCTGGTTGAGGCTGGTCTTGGGAGACGTCTGGTGGATCGCACTGTTGTGTAACACTCTGGACACACTAATGTTGGCAGAAGGTAGAGGTGAATGTGAACTCGCATGATGACCAGATGATCGTCAGGTCATGTGCCAGGGGAGCCAGGGAAGAACCAAAAGTAGGTGACGCTGCAGGATTTGGATTAGCCGTAGCATTACCAAGCAGTTGCTCCTTAATGGTATCAGTTGCAGCAGTCAAGCAATGGAGTTGACAACCGTGTTCCAGAAGTTGCGCTACAAACCTGGCTGGGTTGGAAGGACTGGGTATGCTTGTTGCTGGATCCATGTCAGGCAAAGTCTTCTGTGTAGAAGAGGCAGAGGTGTTTGGATCCATGTGAAACTGTGTTTATTGACAAACACATACAGGGCTAGAGATGATGGTCAAGGAAGTAATAAGAGAATCAACAAACAAACTGGGTAAGGTTGAGCGAATTCGAAACAGGCAAAGGTTGAAATAAACAAAGGGATAAAGAGAGAAGTAACACTTAGCCTACCAGCAAACGCAAAACAAGACTTCGCACTGAGCAAATCCCGGTGCCTGATTTGATTCACTGGTGATGATTACTGAACGCAGAACAGCCGGTGGAAGGTCTGGGAACAGTGAGCAGTGGCTGATGGGAGATGTACCCTCTGGTGGTCAGAAGGGGAGACAAAAGCTTGAGTCCTGACAGAAGAATTTATTAATTAGGGAGATAGTTCTACAGAAGATAATGGAGTTTATCGTGTCACATCAGCTGCATAATGCAGGTTTACCTCATCAGCATGATTCTGTTTGTCAGTGCTTTCTCGCTGCAGTTGAGGTTAACATGAAATGCCGTCTTTGAAAAGCTCTTAACAGTATCAACACTTTCACTTTCAGCTGTTGCTAACTGGATTTTGTGTTTCCACAGCCCTTTTTACTTTTGCTCAATTATACTTTTGGAATCATAGATGAGCAAACTGTTTAATGCAAATCTTACTTTCTCCAATCTTTTTAGTGGATTAGCATTTTGCTTGTGGGGAAAAAATGCTTGAGCAAATTTGGATCTGTTTAAATAAAACAAATAAATGAAATTACGAAAAACCAACAGCTTCAACCTCCCAAAAATCGGACATTTCTTCAATATAGTCCAGTGATGAAAGAAGGAGAAACCAAAAGGGCAGCGAATTGTGAAAATATTTCCCTGTAAATTGGATGAAGAACTGGACGGATAATTAGAATGACATTTAAAAGAGCCCACATTTTCAGGCAGGTTTGTTCGGTTATTCCGTTTGCTTTTGTTTGGCAGCACATCATTAAATATCAACATGCCATCAATCCAGGGGCCGGGGCATGAACTGTGGGGCCAAACACATGCTCATCAGCACTGCTGCCGCTGTCGGGGGAGCTGCAGGCGGACACAACATCACCGGCCTCCCTTGGCTCCTAAATGAGATGAAACTGGAGCTTTTTCACTAATATGCAACTGACCCCTGACAAGAGCCGTTTCATTGCTCCAGCTATGCAGAAGAATCCGGAAGGTCACAATAACTGGCTAGTTAGGGTGTCAGTTGTCTGTCAGCGGAGAGAGGCTGCAGCCCACAATGAGGTTTAATAAGTGACAGTGGAGCAGAGCTGATGTGGAAGGCCATTAGCCAGGAGCCAACTCTGTAACATGATCCCTATCTTTGCTGTTCATTTCTCCCTCTTTCTCCTCACATTTAAATTATTGGCACAGACATCCCAGAGGCAATGTGCTCACTCCATCTTATTCAAACAAGTCCTAACCCCCTCCAGTGCGGGGTGGGCGCGTCAAACACGCTGGTGCAGGAACGGCGATTCATGTGCGAACATGGCTGTACCATAAAGAAAACCACCACATACATCTTCACATTAATGCAAAGGGGCATATTGATCTCAGATGTTGACTCTGGAATGAAGCCTGTGGGCTGCAGTGAAGCTCATTAGGCCGTGCACCTCCAGCTGCACAAAGACCCACCGAGATAAAAGACAAAAAAACGGCAGATAAATGTATGTTTGAAAAGTGTGGAAATGCGCTCAGAGAGAGAGAAGAGTGTTGAATATGGAGCTGAGGCCGAGCGCTGTCTCGGGAGGGATCTCTGCTAGCAACGGTGCACCGGGTTATGAAAATGAGAGAAAAGCATTCAACACTGATTTACATTAACACAGGGAAGCTGCAGGTTCTGGGAGCAGATTTATGTGTGCAGCTCAACAAAGGAAACAACATCTGTGCTTCTCAAAAACCATCAGAAACATGAAGCCTTCAGTGCTCTTTTGTGAACGTAAAAACTCAAGCATCCTGGTAATGACAACCACAAAAACACGTGAGTTTTGAGGTCTCCAAAAACCTTCCTCTGGTCGTTTTCATGCCTCTAACGTCTAAAAATCAAACCTTCCTTTTCCATTTAAAACAAAGAAAATGATTTGTGGTACTTTTCCATTAACTGACATGAAAATTGTAATAAAATAAAAGTATTTAGAAATGTTTGCTGTAAGCTAAGATGTTCATTTATTACCTTTTTGTAACACTGTGGGTTTTTTTTACTGCTGAGCTCTTGCATAGAAAACCATCATGTATATCTAACTGGACAGAATTGATCAATGCAGCCATGGGTTCTTTATCCATCTGGTAATTGGACGCACTAATAGTAAACAAAAGAAGACAAAAAACAGATGGCTATCTGTTGCAGCATAACAACATCATGACTAAATACACACAGCTTTCACCTCAATCATCATTTTTAGTGGAGCTTCTAACGAACTAACCTAAACAATATGCAATTTAAAGTTGTAAAGTATTAAATGCATCATGATTTATTCTGTTTTAATTCTGTTTTTATGCTCATTTCCATGGGCATCCCTGATCCTGTAAATGTGAATTGCGGGTTTAAACGCTACAACTGTGTAGATGATGGTTTCCCATCTATCCGATAGTTTCCGTCTGCCTCTGGCATTTTTTTTTGCAACCAGCACCCGATCACCTGGAGAAAGAGGCAGACCCTTCACTCTCTTTTTATATTGGTCAGACTGATGTTTTTGCTCCTTTGCAATATTGCGCTGTGCATGAAGCATCGCCGAATGCAGGTCATCAACAAGTGTTTTGACATAAACATTGTAGTCACAAATGTTGTCATATTTTAGAACGCTTTTAAACATGTGGTCGACTGGTAGCCTTGGGAATCTACCAAACATTAGATAGAAAGGAGCAAAACCTGTGGTCTCATGGATGGTGCAGTTATAAACAAATGACAGAGTCTGAATCATTTGTGGCCATTTTTGCTTTGATCTTGGAGGAAGAGACCTCAACATGCTCCCCAGAGTGCGATTGAATCTCTCTGTCATCCCATTACCCATAGGGTGATAAGGTGAAGTGCGAGACTTAGAAATACCGCTCAATTGAAAGAGTTTTGTCATAAGTTCACTCTCAAAATTGGCCCCTTGATCTGAGTGAATACGTTCTGGAAAACCATAAATGCAAAAGAAGCAGTCCCTCAACTTCTTGGCAACACACTTAGCAGTTTGATTTTGACATGGAAAAGCATGTTCAAGCGTTGTGAAATGATCGGTCATAATGAGAACATCCAGTGATTTATTGTTGTGGTCTTCTGCTGACCAGAAGTCAATGCACACAAGTTCTAGTGGAGCACTGGTCTTAATGCTCTCTAAAGGGGCTCTCACTGAAGGTTCTGGGGTCTTACTGAGGACACACCTGTGGCAGTTCCTGACATGCCCTCGCACATCCTTCTCCATGTCATGCCAGAAAAACCGCTGACGGGCAAGTGATAATGTGCGTGGCTGTCCTTGGTGACCTGCATCATCATGAACACCGCGCAACACTGCAGCTATTAAAGAACCAGGGACGACAAGCTGGAACCTCTTCTTTTTTGTTATTGCATCTTTTGTCACTCTGTAGAGAATACCATTAGAAAGGCAAGTTTTTCCCATTGCTTGAGTAGTTTCAATGTTTGTTGGCTCTCATTACAACGTTCTCGCCTTGATGGCCGCTGCTTACGTTCAACATAGAAAGACACCCTTGAAACAACAGGATCCTGTTCTTGTCTAGAACGTAAGCCTGCAAGGTCAAAGACAGTGGGGATGTTCAGGTCTGGTTTTTCAAGTGTTGTCAAATGGTTAGCCAGATATGTTGCACGCTGCCTGGAAGCAGAATCCCAATCAATCAGAGAAGTCAAAACAGATGAAACGTCCTCTTGTGACATGGACATTCGGCATTGTTGGCAACAGACAGACTGTTTAACAGCTGTGTTTAACAGGTTAAATGAAATGAGTCTGGCACTACATCACCATTCTTTTCACAGACCTGTTCCAAAAGCTCAGAATATGGCTCTGCCAAATGCGCTGTGCTAATGGGTTCACAAAGGGAGTTCTGCTCAAAGCATCTGCCACCACATTTTGTTTCCCAGGAATGTACTTGATGTCAAAAGAGTATGGGGCAAGTTTAGAGACCCAGCGCTGCTCACAAGCATCAAGTTTGGGCTTAGTGAGGATGTACGTTAGTGGATTGTTATCAGTCCAAACTGTAATGCTATGACCTTTTAGCCAGTGGGAAAACTTATCACACACTGCCCACTTCAATGCCAAATACTCAAGTCTGTGTGCAGGATATTTGGTCTGACTGCGGCTGAGGAACTTGCTAGCAAAGGCTACAGGCCTAGCCTTCAATTCACCAGGTGGAACTTGGGATAATACAGCACCCAACCCATCCATAGATGCGTCAGTTGAGAGAATAAAGGGGGAGTCAAAATCCGGGTGGGACAACATCACACAGTTCAATAGCGCAGCTTTAAGCCCCTCAAATGCTCTCTCACAAGCAGGTGTCCAATCTTGAGGGGTGGGTGTACGATAGGTTCCAGCTTTGCCACGCCCTTTTGCTTTTCTCTTTTGTCCTGCTGTCAAAGCATAAAGAGGTTTCGCAATACGTGAGCAACCAGGAATAAAGTGTTTGTAAAACAGTACCATCCCAAGAAATGATCTGATTTTCTGCTTAGATTGGGTGCAGCCATCAGGGTTCATGAGATCGTTTTTCACAAAGGCAGAAATAACCTTGACCTTTTCCTGGTCAACCGAGACTCCATCAGCATCTATTACATGTCCCAAAAATCTCACAGAGCTCCGAAGAAAGTGACATTTCTTCTGTGAAAGTTTAAGATTATTAGCTCTCAGACAATTGAAAACAATCTGCAATCTCATCAAGGCTTCATCTTCTGTAGGTGCAAAAATCCGGAGATCATCCAAGTAACAGAGGAGCTTGGAGAAGTTCAGGAGACCAAAGATACTGAGCATCATCCTCATAAAAGAAGCAGGACTGTTGCATAGACCTTGTGGTAGGCGGTTGTATTCATAAAGACAAAGAGGGGTTGTAAAAGCTGTGTAGTGTCTGTCAGACTCATGAAGTGGAATGTTGTAAAATCCTGATGTCAGATCCATGGTGTTAAAAAGGACGTTACCACCAAGTGCAGCCAGGCAGTCAGCCTGATGAGGCAAGGGATGAGC
The DNA here is from genome assembly GCA_037389245.1 of Oryzias sinensis. Lineage (NCBI taxonomy): Eukaryota > Metazoa > Chordata > Actinopteri > Beloniformes > Adrianichthyidae > Oryzias > Oryzias sinensis. The sequence continues at coordinate 24,692,046 of CM074504.1, forward strand.
TTCCTTGACGGTCTTGGCATTCAGCCAACGAAAGTCAGTACATATCCTTAAATCACCTGACTTTTTCCAGACCATTATTAGAGGTGAAGCATACTCACTGACTGACTTACTGATAATGCCCTTGATTTCCATGTCAGAAAGCACTTCACGCAGCTGCTGATAATGGGCTGGTGGTACGCGTGGATATGGAATGGACGATCATCAGTGAGATGAATGCGGTGGACAAAATCCTTAGCCTCACCGCAGTCGAGTTTGTCTCTGGAAAATACATCTTGGTATGTCAACAGGAGATGTGCAAGTTTCCTGACACTTTCACACATTCATCTGATACTTCACAGCTCTGGACATCGATGTCCCCCAAACATCTTTCAGCAAGGAGCTTCACGCGGTTAAATGTTGAATCTGGTGTTACAGTGGGCACTCCTGAAAAGTCAGACACATTTTTGCACAAACCCTGAGAGAAAATCATATCTTCAACAGCTACGCAGGAAAACACATCAGCAATCTTGGTGTTTCGACGTAGTGTTATGGGTTTGAGAACCTTCATTGGGATCCAGTGGTCACCCAACATGGGTGTCACAACTCGACCAACAAGGACACTTTTTGGGGCTGAACGAGTTGAAGATGGTTCTACAATCACAGTGCACCCTGGTGACACTGGAGTAAAAGATGGCAGTTTCCCCCACACCACATATTCCTTCTGTGGCAGTAAAGTGACTGTCTCAACTTCACAGATCCAATCTTGTCTGGTTGCTCGGAGCCAGACCATCGTGAGGTGCAACTGAGAAACTGGAGAAACTCATCACATCCTGGGTCTGAAGTCCTTGATGATATCAGCTCCCAATATCTTGGGTCACACTTCATTTTCTGTATCACTGGACGGAGTACATTGGTACCAATGATCAGTTCATCCCTCTGTCCTGGCACCACAAAAGTTGGCACTTCAAATTGAAATCCATAGACTTCAAGATCCAAATTGTAGATGCAATTTGGACGTGTTAGCAGGCCACCACAACCAACCATAACCACATTTTCGGGGAAAGATTTGAGAGTAAGTACAACACCAAAATACTGTAGTTTGCTTTCTGCCTCTTCACTTATTGTGCATGACAAGCTCCCTGAATCAAGCATTCCTCTCAAAACGGCTCTGTTTCCAACAGACACAGGGGTGTAGAACAACTCACAAGCCTGGTCTACTCGTTGTGATCCAACAAAAATCACAGTCTTCTTGTCTGACAATGACTCACAACAGGTCACATATACTGCGTAAGGGTCTACTGTATTTCTGAGGCTATTTTCCGTGTGACCCATGCTGCCCCTCTCTTCACATGGGTTTGCTAGATTAAATCAGTGCTAGAAGAGGGAACTACTGTTGGTGGTTTCTGAGCCACCAATGTACAGTCATGTTTCACATGTCCCGAACCAAAGCAGTTGAGGCATAGTCTAAATGGTCTGCAATGAGCTTGGGTAGTGTGGTCTTTTGAACTACAGACCTTGCATGGGAAATGTTTCTGCTGACCATGTGGACGGCCATTTTGCTGTTGTCTCCGACGATCAGTTGTAAGAGAAGAAGTACACAGTGACAGAACTTTATCAAACATGTTCACCATTTGTTGGGTGGCATGTTCAATTATGGGCTGTGAAGAAATGAATGTATTAGCACCAGAATCAGTGGTCACCGTTGAGTGTTGTGGGGTTCGAACATCACCAACAGACTGATGTTGGCCATTGACATTGGTTGACTGTGAAACCTGCGAAGGATGACAGTGTTGATCTTTTGTAGGAAAAGCGGCTGCATTAGAATCAAGCTGAGACTGACAGGTAAAACTCAGGGCATTCTGACTGGGAATGGTTTGACTCAAACCATGTTTTGACTGAGGGACTGAGCTTTTGATTTTCCCTAAATAGCTGTCCAATTTCTTCTGTACTTCAGCTGCTGTCCATTTGTGAGGGTCTTTTAACTGAAAAGACAGTGCAAGGCGGGCTTCAGGACAGTGGTTAATAAACGTCATGACAACCTCAGCACTTGGGTTTTCCACAACGCGTACCACCTCATTAGCATAAAAGAAGGCGATGAATGGACGACGGCTTTCAATACACCCGCCTTCTGGAAAATCAGTTATACGTTAAGGCTGAAAAAAATCCAATTCCATCCGCAGACTAATGGCCAGGCTGAGCGGGCAAATAAGTGCAGCACACACAGCACTCCCACACCTCCGTCCATGGGTGGGGTCGGGGGGGGGCGGTCTTCACCCGCCTGGTCCTCTTAGGGCGGGCGGGCTTATGGGTGTCCTGTCTGCTGCGGGAATGGTCGGGCATACGGCACTGGGGGTCGCCCGGCTGGGGGGGGGGGGTTACTGCGTGGCGGCGGTGGGTGGGGAGGATAACCAGATGATTGTTAGTATGTGTGCATGAGGGCATGGGTGGGACGGACCTGGGGGCTGGCTCACTGGGACCCTCTGGGGCTTTCCCTCCCCATCACAGAGAGGGGAGGGCACTGAGAGGGTTGGGGAGGGGGGTTCAAATATTATGGCAGGTGGGGGGGGTGTAGTGTGTAGGGTTGTAGGGTTATGGGGGTCACCTGTGGGTGCGTGGCGATCCCTGGGTTGCTTAAGTCGCATGCCTGGGCTGGCTTGCGGAGACGGGGTGCCGGTCGGGTGGTGGACTGCTCATGGGTTCTGGGGGCCCTGGCTTCATCCTTGGCCCTTGTCTCGGTGACCGGCGCCCGGTGGCCCCCATGGCTGCTGCCTGGTACGGCTAAGCGCTCCTGTCCTGTGGCCTGGGGGCCGGACACTGGGTTCGCTTATGCCTCTGGGCACTGGGGGGGCCCCTGTAGGGGGGCCCTCTCTGTGCCTGGCTGGTGGGTTGGGCGGTCCCCTCCTCCTCCCCTCCCGGGCTGCCTGGGTCCGGATGCTGGGGGGGCTCCTGGCCTGAAGGGCTCTTCTCCCCTCTCTTGGTCTGGCTGGTCTGGCTGGGTAGGATCTGGTTCCCCTTATGAACACACGGTTCACGTCGGCAGCATGCATGTATCTCCGCCCCCACGTGCACGTGCACACTGCCACACTGCTCCCTGTCTGCTTCATCCCTCCTCCTGACCCACAGTGTATTGATGGACAGATATTTTTCGCTCATCTTAGTGTCAGATTTTCACCTTTTATGTTACATTTGTCTTTCCAGCAGATCTGGTGTAATTGTTACAGCTTAAAATAATAATTTATTCAAATCAGTGCTTGAATCCCCCACCTTTTCACCTTTTTTTCCTTTTACTCTTTTCCATCCCCCCCCTCTCACATTCTTCCCCTCTCCCTACCCACACACACTAAATGTAACAAATAAATAAAAATTAATACGACAAAAAGGGGTTTATACAAATCTACACTCTAGTTTCTCCAAGCTATATAACCTCTTTTTGTGATAGTAAAACCTGTCCAACAAAAAAGCCTTCAGCTCTAATCTGTCTGCTCAGCTGTTGGACAGAACAAGTTAAAAGAAGAGAAAAACAAACAAACAAAAAAAAACAAATGGGCTAAGTACTTCATATGGATTGAATACGCTCAAAACGTGCATCCCTCTTCTGCCACTGGCATATCCCCGTTCGAAGCCTCCCTTGGCAACTCCCCTCCTATGTTCCCCTCTCAGGAGGTCGACCTGGCTGTTCCATCCGTCCAGCATCACCTACAGCGTTGCCAACGCGTTTGCACCCAAACCTGCGAGGCCCTCCTTCGCACCAAGGAGGAGAACTGCCGCATTGCCAACAGGCACAGGGTGGAAAGTCCTGCATATTAGGCTGGGCACAAGGTTTGGCTCTCCTCTAAGAACATTCCCATTCAGTCCACATCCTGCAAGCTGGCTCCGCGTTTCATTGGTTCCTACGTCATCGAGAAGGTCATCAACCCCACCTTTGTTCGCCTCCGTCTGCCTGCAGCCCTCAAGGTACACCCATCTTTCCACATCTCCCAGATTAAACCTTTTTTGGACAGTCCTTTGTGCCAGCCTACCGTCTCCCCTCCACCCACCAGTATCATCGACGGCGCTCCGGCGTTCACGGTCTCCCGGATTTTGGACATTCGTCACCGGGGCCATGGGTTCCAGTATTTGGTGGATTGGGATGGCTGCGGCCCTGAGGAACGCTCCTGAGTCTCCCGTTCTCTCATCCTTGAAGATCCTTTTGCCCCTTTCAAAATAAAACTCACTACTTTCCTTCCACTTACCAGTCTCCTCTTTCCGGGTTAAAGGAACTGGGTTTGCCTTGTATGACAGATCATGAAAAAAAAATTGTTTTATCAAAGTTCAATTGACAAATTTTCTTTAAATTTAAATAATCCAGAAGTAGAGTTTAGATATTTATGTCTGCATATTATGAACACAGAAAATCTGTGATTTATTTTTTACGCTTCTGATGTAATAAATGTCTACATCATTATCTATAACATTATTTGCATCATAGAAACTGAGGTTCTTCAGATCAGATAAAGCAATATCAGAGAAGTTAGAACTGATACAGACATTATGTGCAACTTTTGCCTTGCATTTGAACTTCAGAAACTCTTAGTTGTCCTCCGTGCACAGCAGCTCTCTGCTGGATCTGGAGGTGTACTAGGATACACATTTCGGTGGATTCACTTTTAGCTTGCTATTGCTAATGTCTCTGCTTGGTGCAGTGCGATTCATGTATTGTGCTTCTTTCCCACTCCCGACCGGGTGGGGTGGGGGGGGGGGGCAGGAGGGATTCCAAAAATTCCAGTTGGCTCGTCTCTGATCCTACACCTGGTTGTGGATCCTGCCTCTGGCTCGTCTGGCGCCCCCAGCCGTCCCCTGACTCCATCTGGATGAAGCTCATCTGCTGGACTATTTAAACATGTAGTTGTAGTGTTAGATAAGTTAATTCTCTCAATGAGTTCTGGTACATCCCCTGTCCGTCCTGGGGGAGGAGCCCTCCTTCATGTAGACACCCCTGAGGTTTCTTCCTGTTTTTAGGAATCTGTTTTTTTAAGAGTTTTTCCTTACAGAAAAGGAGGATCTAAGGGCAAGAATGCCAGTTTAATCTGTTTAGTTTAGTTTAGCCATTATCTATTGAACTCTGTGATTTATGTTCTTTATGATTCATGTTTATTACACAGTTACCGGTATGAATCCCATTGAGATGACTGTTGTAAAAATTGAGCTATATAAATAAACTGGAATTGAATTAATTCAACCAAACAATGAAATTGAAGATTAATGTCACATTCTGAAAAAAGCATCACCAACTTGCTTTAGTTCACAAGAAAAATAACGAAAAAGCTGGTCCAGAGGAGTGAAGGGAATGATGGAAACCTCCTTGGAAGATGAAAGCTGGTCTGTCTTTAGGATGCTCTCACTGACGGGAATGACTAGAAACCATTTGCTGAAACTATGTGGAACGATGAAGCATTTATCAGGTAGACTGTAATGAACAAAAAGACTACCTTGGAACTTTTGGGCGCTTGTTCAATAGCATATCTATCCTCGTGTCGCTATCTAGTTAGAGCTGCTCTGAGGAATCGGCTCGCCTGACATTTGGGGCTAGTGAGACTCGATGATGGATGGATGTGACAACAGTGGTAACGTGTCTACCTAAATGCTGTGTCTAAAAGGTTTTTATGTCATTTTCTTCCTCCTCTTTTTTAACAACATAAAATAACATGTCTGCAACCCAGCAAAGCTTCTCAGAAGCTCAAACATACTCTGCATTCTCCTAAAAGTGGATAATCCTAATGTATCTGTTAATCTAAGAAAATTATAGAATTTAAACATAGCTTTACACCAATTGCTGTTGATTTTAAGTCAGAGTCTTATTGTGTTTTTATTAACAGCTAGGGATGGCAGGGTAGATGACTTTAATGAATGATTAGGATCAGAATGAAAATCAAGCCTTTAGAAACATTTAAAGAAATCTACAATCAACAGCTGATGATTTAGGGACTAACACCACCTGTGTGGTTATGAGAACATCAACTATCGCTGAGTTCACCTCTGTGGTTGTTCAGACTGATGTGACAGGAACCAAGGATAACACCTCATGTCTTCTGCATGGCCTGAAAAGTTGACACACACTAAAGAACAGTTTTACTCTCTGATTCAATAAATAAGCAGTTCTTTAAGAAATCTATGCGTGAAACTGTTGGATGTCAATAAGATGCACAAGGTGTGATTTAACATCAGACAGGTGAGAAGATTATCGCAGCAATCAGTCACATCATTATTATTTAGAAACTCAACGTTTGGGCTAGATAATGTATGTTTGCTTTTCACTTGTTTTAACATTGTGAAATCAAACAGGAGTAATGGTTAGCCAAGGAAGTTTGCCTTGAAATTATGAAAGGGACCTTATGAAAAACATGAATGAACTTTTATCTGTACATTTGTGATTTATGGCACAGAGTTTGCATACACAGAGCTGGTCAGGATGTGTGTACCAAACACTCGACAGAGCAAAATAGAAAGTTTTTCCTCAGCTTCAAAATGATTCATCATGATGGCAGTGACATGTTTTTTAATACTGCAATGAAGGATGTTCTCCTTTGCACACAAACACACTCCCAGAGCCCAACGCCTGCTGCTGTAATAGTAAATCAGGCCTGTTGAGAAGACCATTTCCAATTCTGGTTTCTGCATCAACACAGCCAACCCCAAACCTCCATATCTCTGAGCCACAGGTACACAAACCCAGGCAGACATGTTCTCGCACGGCTCCCCCTGCCTTCCCCCTCTGATTGCAATTAGTGAATTATGCACTTGGACTCTGGCCAGCAATGCAGGATTAAATTATTCATAAATGTTAATAGGCGCTGCGCCTCTCTCTCTCCTTCTGATTCCCACTCTCTCTCATTTCTCCAATCCTCCTCTTGGGGCTGCAGCTCATACAGCCCATTCCAGAGCGATAATATTGACCTTTTCATTGGGCCATGTTATTAGGAGCTGCTCTCTATTAAAACAAATGATGACATTGTCTGTAAAGCACAAACCAATAAGTCATTTCAAAGGGATTACTTTAGCTTGCACACAGCGAGGCCAGGAGTAAACCCCACACCGCTCCAGGAAGTCAACGTGAAATGAACAATGATGAATGAAGTGAACACAGGCTGAAATGAAGGAAACACTGTCTCCTCTCACAGGTGCACTCTGCAAACTATACAGCACCGTATTATTGTGTGGTACATAAGCTGGAGTTTGACTGCAGTTGAGACAGTATTTTTAAAAGGAGCCAAAGCAGTCTTTCCCTATTACTCATAAAAGTAACAAAATAAAGAGAGGAAAAAAACCAAAGCCTTGTCCATTGCTTTATTTATTTAAGTCTTGCAATTAGTTTTACCAATATATATATTTATAATAATAATAATAAAAATGTCCCTCTCACCACCACTGTCACCTTCACTTTCCAGGCTTTCTCCAGTTCTTCTCTGAGTCCCTGGTATTTCTCCAGTTTCTCATGTTCCTTCTTCCTGATGTTCCCATCGCTTGGCACTGCCACATCCACCACAACGGCTTTCCTCTGTTCTTTATCCACCACTACAATGTCTGGTTGGTTCGCCATTACCATCCTATCAGTCTGGATCTGGAAGTCCCACAGGATTTTTGCCCTCTCATTCTCTACCACCTTCAGAGGTGTTTCCCATTTTGACCTTGGGGTTTCCAGTCCATATTCTGCACACATGTTCCTGTATATTATTCCAGCCACTTGATTGTGGCACTCCATGTATGCTTTACCTGCCAGCATCTTACATCCTGCAGTTATGTGCTGGATTGTTTCAGGTGCCTCTTTGCACAGCCTACACCTTGGGTCTTGTCTGGTGTGGTAGATCTACACCTTGGGTCCTGTCTAGTGTGGTAGATCTACACCTTGGGTCCTGTCTGGTGTGGTAGATCTACACCTTTGGTCCTGTCTGGTGTGGTAGATTTACACCTTGGGTCCTGTCTGGTGTGGTAGATCTACACCTTGGGTCCTGTCTGGTGTGGTAGATCTACACCTTGGGTCTTGTCTGGTGTGGTAGATCTACACCTTGGGTCTTGTCTGGTGTGGTAGATCTACACCTTGGGTCTTGTCTGGTGTGGTAGATCTGAGCCTCTATTGCTCTGGTGCTCAGGGCTTGTTCCTGAGCTGCCAGGATGAGTGCTTCAATGCTGTCCTGTAGGCCAGCCCTCTCTAGCCATTGGTAGGACTTCTTGATATCAGCCACTTCAGTTATGGTCCGGTGGTACATCCCATGCAGGGGTTTGTCCTCCCATGAGGATCTGTCCTCCAGCACTGTATCCTCTGCTCTCCATTGCCTGAGACATTCACTGAGCACACTGTCAGTTGGGGCCTTGAGCTTGATGTACTCATGCATCTTGGATGTTTCATCCTGGATAGTGGCTTCTACACTCACTAGTCCTCGGCCTCCTTCCTTGCGGCTAGCATACAGTCTCAGGGTGCTGGATTTGGGGTGGAACCCTCCATGCATGATGAGGAGCTTTCGTGTTTTAACATCCGTGGTCTGTATCTCTTCCTTTGGCCATCTTATTATTCCTGCAGGGTATCTGATAACTGGCAGTGCGTAGCTGTTTATTGCCCGGGTCTTATTCTTGCCATTGAGCTTCTTCTCAGGACTTGCCTTACTCGTTGGAGGTATTTAGCTGTTGCAGCTTTCCTTGTTGCCTGCTCCTGGTTGCCATCTGCCTGTAGAATTCCAAGGTACTTGTAACTGTCCTCGATGTCTGCTATTGTTCCTTCTGGGAGTGAGACCCCTCCTGTGTGGACTACCTTGCCTCTCTTTGTCACCATCCGGCTGCATTTCTCGAGCCCGAATGACATCCCAATGTCAGTACTGTAGATCCTGGTGGTGTTAATCAGGGAGTCAATGTCACGTTGGCTCTTAGCATATAGCTTGATGTCATCCATGTAGAGGAGGTGACTGATGTTGGCCCCATTTCTGAGTCGGTATCCATAGCCAGTCTTGTTGATTATTTGGCTGAGGGGGTTCAGACCTATGCAGAACAGCAGTGGGGACAGAGCATCACCTTGGTATATCCCACATTTGATGGACACTTGTGCAAGTGGCTTCCCATTGGCTTCAAGGGTGGTTTTCCACAGCTTCATTGAGTTTCCTATGAAGGCTCTTAGAGTCCTGTTTATGTTGTACAGCTCCAAGCATTCAGTGATCCATGTGTGTGGCATTGAGTGATAGGGCATGAGTCATTTTCCTTCCGAGTTGCAGCGTCTGGGTCTGCCTCGCCTAGCTTGCCATGACAAAACGTACTGGCCAAATTCTAGACCCAGCTGACTCGGAAGGAGTCCGCCACACAGCAAGGAGCATTCTTGGAACTACACTTCAACGCCATTTCTCGTTTTTCTTTTTTTTTTTTTTTTTTTTTTTTTTTTTTAACTTGTCCTGTCCAACAGCTGGGCAGACAGATGGGAGCTGAGGGCCTCTTGTGTTGGACATATTTTACTTTAACAAGAGGGGTTATTAATCTTCAGACAAACCAAAGGTATGTCTGGATAAACCCCTTTTGTAATTGAGGCCAAACTTTATTAATTTCAAACATTTCATTTTCCATTTCTCGTTTTTCAACTATTCAAGAGGATCTTATTTCATGACTTAAAGGTATCACACAAACTCTTAAGGAAATAACTGGTTGATTATTTAATTCCACTGTTCCAGCTCCACTTCAACCTTCCGGCAACAATCCTGTTACGACTTCTGCTACGTCACCGGAGAACTTCCGCCTCCAGCCGGAACCTTTCCTCGGCGATGTTCAAGCCTGTGGAGGTTTCCTATTACAATGTCAATTAATCTTCCAGCAAGCACCCAGGTATTATCACAGCATTCACTTTAATCATAAACTCTCTTAGAAACAAAGCTCTGCGATGGGCCCAAACGTTCATAGCAGTCAATCCTATTTCCCACCTACAATTAGATTGTTTCATTAACGAATTTAGACTAGTATTCGACCAACCACGCAAGCAGGAAGAAGCCACCTGACGTTTGCTGAGCCTCAAGCAACGTAATCGATCGGTCAGCAACCATGTCATAGATTTTCGCATTTTGGCGGTGGAAGCAGGATGGCCCAATCTAGGCTTAAAAGGCATTTTTTTACCAGTCTCTAAATGAAAACATCAAGGATCATCTCTGTTCACAACCGGAAGCCATCACACTTGAAGATCTCGTATCGGTCTTCGGTCGGATATGGATATGAAATCCGGTTTCTAGCCTGTTTCTACTGGCCAGTTTAGGATACTCTTGGAACTGTCTGAAAGCCAGATTGCACGTTGCCTCACCTTCTCTACACTGCAGCTTCATCCACAACTACAGTCTGAAACTGGAAAGTCACTAAGTCAACCTTAGTTTCTGTCAACAGAAGTTCAGAGATTTTAAGTGTTAAAAGCTAAACCAAATGGAATCAGTACTTCCAGAAGGACCTTGGCTGCTTTTGTATCTCCCAAGATCTATATCAGGAAATTAGCGAAGCATTGGAGTCAACTTAAGCTGCAAGCACTAATCATAAGAATGTTCCATCAGTTCCACTATTTTATCTTTGATAAAAAATAAAAAAGTCTTATTAAAAATTCACAACCACCATGCTTTCACTTGAATTTCTAGTAAGAAGGTCACACAATTGTTTGCATACTTAAGGGAAAAGAAAAATATGGGGGATTATATAGACTTGCTTCTTCCCGCTCCTTTTCAAGCAAAAAATCAAGCTCTACATGACTTTAGTCAATGATCGCCATATTTAATAAAGCAAATGTAATTGAAGTGTTTTTATTTTTTTCTGTTTTTTAATCTATGCATTTCATCATTTCTGTAATGAGTTTGATAAATCTGTGTGAAATTTTCATTGTATTGACAATGCTTAAAATCAATCAATCAAACTTTATCGGACACACCTTGGCTGTGGACCTCTCCTTTGGCTCGTCTCGCGCCCCCAGCCGTCCCCCAATTCCATCCGCATGAAGCCCCTCTGCTGCACTATTCAAACATGCATTTGTAGGGTTAGATAAGATCATTCTTCTGGTACATCGGCCATCCCGGGAGAAGATCCAAGCTTTGGTTTAACAGTGGTGATCACAGCAAAACTTAAAAGATTCAATTCACCTCTGCATTAAAAGCAGGACTAAACCCGTCCCCATTTCCCTTCATGCATCTATTTATGCCAGTTTACGGCCCCTCACAACCCAAGACGACATTAGTGGTGCAACAAAAATGGTTAGCAATATTGGAGCTATCCAGCTGTACACTTTTGAAGAAACTTACGACGTACGACGTGCTGATGCATCGGAATGGAGGAGCAGGAAGCTTGTGCTGCGGATTGTAGATGCTACATCACACCTATACGCTTTTCCCCACTGCATGTGTTTGTCTGCTCTGATTCACAATGATTTGAAAAAGGAAAACTCAGCTTAATCTTATGTATTCCTGTCCTCTATCATGAGAAAAATGCTCCTAGAATGGCAGGCAAAGCTGTGGTCCGAGATACAAGAACATCAATTTTATTAGAGTGGCTATGTAAGAAAAAGTCTAAATAAGTCAAGACGAATAATGGAACAAGCATTTTCTGTAAACATTGTCTATGAGAGTGCAGAGAAGTTGGGAGTGAAGTAGTTTTAGGATCAAAATATTCATCAAACGATGTAATATTTTGCAGGTGCACTGAGCCACTTTGTTTAGCTCTTTTAAAGGAGTGTCAGTGGGATTCCAGCAGGTCTGCACCTGACTGCTCCACCTGAAATGAAGTGACTAAGCTGCTGTTGGTCATTATGCACAAAGAGAGAGCAAACAGCTTCACAGCTCAGTCCACCTGGCTGCCACTCAATCATTTTAAGTCCAACCTCCAGAGTAAGAGGATGATGTGATCCTCTGGCTGAGCGGGCACTGCATGCTGACAGCTGGAAGTAGAAAGATGAGATTAAAGCTAAAGTTCCTGTTGAGTTGTCCATCTTCCTTGTTTTCACAAAAGCTCGGAAAGCTGGAGAACAAATCCTTAATTGTGGAACAGCTTATGGCTGCTGGGCATCAGAGCTGTTTGGTTTGCTTCTTTGTGTGTTGGTTCTCTGAGAGAATCCTCTTGTGTTTTTTACACATTCTGTATGTAAATGGGATGAAACTGAATTCTGACTTGGAACTGAATGCTGCTTCACTTCATGGTGGAAGCTGAATGTCAACTATTTCTGACTTAAGGCCTTAGTCAGAGAAGACGTGTTTGAAATGCCTGCTGCCTTTCAGCCCCATATGCTTTGCTTGTTTCTTGTCACACATGACTGTTTCACTGCTTACACCAATTCAAGAATGAAACGCCAGTTCACTCAGAGACACCTCTGCTGCTTGAGTGTTCAGTGGGATTTCATTATTGTAGTTTCTTTTCAGCATCCTGATCTGGACTTTTCTGTTGCTATGTGTCACTAGATGACTTCTGTGGGTATTTTATCCTCTTTGTCACAGCTTACAGGAGTCTTTGGACACTTTCTGTGTTCAATTCTTTCCTCAAGGAGTTTTTGATTGCATCTAATTGGGAATTTGAAACTGGAATTTTCAGGTTGTATATTAAATTAATTTGTTTTATGTTGCCGGCTGGAAAGGTGCAATTACTTCCCAGGGGGCAAAGGTCCCCAGACAAGGGCCTTTGTGCTGCTGCCTGTCTGGGTTTCCCCGTGCCTTGAAAATCCGGCATAAAACTAGACTAGAAAATAAACTCACTGACCACTTTAATAGGCACACCTATCAATAATGCAAACTTCTAATGGCAGCAACTCAATGGTGCAGAAGATCATCCCTGAACGCACAACACGTCCGACCTGGAGGCAGATGGACTACAGCAGCAGAAGACCACACCGGGTACCACTGCTGTCAGCTAAGAACAGGAACCTGAGGCTACAATTCACACAGAATCACCAAAACTGGACCATAGAAGATGGAAACACGTCTGGTCTGATGAGTCTCCATTTCTGCTGCCACATTCAGATGGTAGGGTCAGAACAACATGAAAGCATGGATCCATTCTGCCTTGAATCAACGGTTCAGGCTGGTGCTGGTGGTGTCGTGGTGTGGGGAATGTTTTCTCAGAACACTTTGGACCCCTTAGTACCAGTTGAGCATGGTTCACACGCCACAGCCTACCTGAGTATTGCTGCTGACCGTGTCCATCCCTTTCTGACCACAGTGGACCATCTTCTGATGCTACTTCCAGCAGGATAAGGCACCTTGTGTGTGAGGGGTGCTTTTGTGTGTATGTGTTGGGGGGGGGTCTCATCTAGAGGACCAGGGTTGAAAATCTCCTCTTGGTCTTCAAGCTGCACGTTAATAAGTAAACACAGCTTTAGTAACTTCACAAGATATTTAAATAAACAGTATTTATATATTTCCAATGGCTTTTTCCCATTCTGTATTATGGGACTCCACAAATCTAGAAGTGGCAAAACAACAAATACTGAAAACAAAACAGTAAAATAGGAAAAGCTACAGAAGGTGAACACACTGTGATGAAAGCAGATGATGAAAGCTTTGAGTTTTGACCTTTAAAAAGGAAAATTCAGACAGCAAACTGCTATTGTTTGAGTATCCTTTGCATGAAGTCCCTAAACTTTAACTTATTGTGCTCTCTCATCACCACCAATCACTGGTGCGAGAGCACAGGGCCAGGCTGACATTTTGAGAGAGACGTTGTGCATGTGATAATATGCTAATTTAAATAATGCTGCTGCGAGTCCAGCACCACTCATTTCTGCCCTCCTCTTCCTCTCCCGCTCTCCTCTGTCCACAGCTCTCCCTGCAGGGCAGCGGCGCGTGATGCTATCTATTACACCGCTCTGCACATTTGCATTCCTGTTCAGAAGCCGGGGTTTTTAATAATGTCAAAACAGATGATTTTGTGCTGCTGGGTGAAGCGGAGTGATAGTGCTTGTGTTGGGGGTGGGAATGAGCTGTTTCAAAGCACACATGGAAATAAGCAGAGCTGTCATCAAAAGGGGACGGAGGAGACGGGGAAAGAGAATTTTAATGATGTCTTTACTTATTTGCTGAGGTGTGGACAGAGGTGGGTGAGCTAGGATAAAAACACACTCTGGATGCTGAGCAAGTCTTCTGCGGCTGGAGCTGCATGGAACTGCTTCACAAATAGCTGAACAAACATCCTTTGTCTTCTTTCGCCTTTCATCCGTCATAGTTCATATTCCTGCTTCTGTCTTTGACTATGAATCTGCTCAGTTTGTATAATCTCTCAGGGTTATGCTGAAGTGGATTAAAAGACTTTCTCCTGTTTTTTCAGCTTTGCCTGTGTGTGTTATGTCCGACCATCATCTTTTGTTTTCTATGGATTGTTCATTTGACTAAGACTAACACTAAGCCAGTGTGCCTGGCTGCTCGTCTGTTGCTGCTGCTTTGGTTTCTCTTTCATTTTTTTCTGATTTCTGGCATCCTTCAAACAACAGAGTCTAATAGTTTACAAGCAGCAATCCCTTCTGAACCGTCGAGAAGACATCAAAAATCTGAAATTTGTTGATCACAGCGGACAGAAATGTCTGCCACCTCTACACCCTGAGGTCCCGGTTCACCTGTTCAGAGTGTCGGCTCTCTCCCGCCTGGCCCGTCGGCGTGGCAGGCGTGCTGGCTGGTTGATCAAACTAAAGGCACACCTGGCGTACTCCTCTTCCATTTCCCGGACAGGATTTGGATTCTCCTTTTTTCCGCCAAAGCCTGGCGCTATCTGGATCCACCTGACGTCTGCCGAATACCTGTCGCTGGGGATTTTCACGAGGTGAGCTCCAAAAATCTGAAGAGGCTGCTCTGTGCTGTTCAACACACCGATGGACGTCAGGCTGCAGTCCCAGCAAGGATGGGGCTGGTAGACGGCAGATCTCTGGCAAACCAAACTTTTCTCCTCTGGGATTTCTTCATCTCTGGAGGCCTGGACTAGAGCCCTGCGCGGGACTATTTTCTTCATCCCGCTCCCGCCCGCGCCCGCTGAATTTTTGACCAATCCCGCCCGCTCCCGCAACGTATGCGTTACACTCCCGCCCGCTCCCGCAATATGTATGTCCACTCCCGCCCGCACCCGCAAAACTCAGAGAATTTAGTCCCGCACAGTAATAGAGATGCATTGATTTTGTATCGTCCCCCGTCCCGCAGGAAAAAAACACGTATTTTTACTGATATTATTAAAGAGATTCATGTCCTCCTCCAGCCTCATCTTGTCATGCATTCCTCTTGTGTAATGTACAACTTAAATATTAAATATACTTTCACAAATCCTGTTCGGTTAAAAGTGTGCGTGTGTGCGCGCGCAGACAGACGGCCTGAAGCGCGCTCTTAGTGAGAGGCGGGGCGGGGCGCACCCCCGACATCAGGTTACATGACAGAGCCCATTGGGCGTCTCTACCTGGTGCCTTCACGGAGCTTCAGTACATAAGAAACCAACAGCCGCACAGCCTAACGTAGTCCGCTAATATATATTAATGAGATATTCATGCCAGCACTGATCCCGCGGGGTTTATTTTTTGCCGCCCGCTCCCGCCCGCAGCACAATCCAAACCGCCCAATCCCGCGAGATTTGGGTTGGGTCCCGCGGGACCCGGCGGGACCCGATCCCAATGCAGCCCTCTAGCCTGGACTTCCTCTGCACAACGGAGATGTCGGCGAAAACAGTGCCTCTGTGGAACTACTACCATCCGAATGTTCAGATTTCAACTCTCCATGGGCCTCAGGGCGCGGAGGAGGAACGGCAAAAAGAACTTTAAGTGTGAACAGTGAACTTTTCTATCTTCAAGCTCCTGTTTTGAAGCAACTTCATTTGATGTTGGACACTCAGACCTGGTAATGTGTGCGGTCATTCATGACTCTGACTTCCTGGCTCAAATAATACCTCTTTATGATAAGGTTCTGATTGTTGGTGATTTTAACATCCATGTGTGCTGTCCAGATAAAGCATTGGTGAAAGAGTTTTTATCCATTGTAGACTCTTTTCATTTTGTCCAGTGTGTTTCTGGATCGGCGCCTAAACATGGACATACTAACCAGAGACCTGGTTCTGTCTTATGGAGTATCTGTTTCAAACATGAACACCCGTGACAGTCTGACCATAGGCGGTACTCTTGATGTGGATTTCTCCTGCGCTGCAGTTGAATCTGCAGGTTTTTTAACTCTTCCACTGCCAGTCAGTTTTCTGTTGCTTTCAACCACCCCCGTTTCCCCTCTGCTTCATCTGCTGTTACTTTAACCCATCTGCTATCTAAGGCACTTTACCGTTGGGATTGGGGTCCAGCACCTGGTGGCCCCAATGGCTCCCGCCCGGTATGGCGGAGCCCGCCTGTCCTGTGGCCTGGGGGTCCTGACGCTGGGCTTGGCTATGCCTCCCAGGGCCGGAGGGGCCTCTGCAGGGGGGCCTCCTCTGCACCTGGCTGGTCGGGTGGGCGCCCCCGCCTCCCGTCGCAGGGGAAGCTCCTGGTCCGGGGGTCCCTCCCCCTCTCCTGGCCTGGCTGGTTGGGCTGGGGAGGATCTGGTTCCCCTAACAGTCATATGGTTTACTTTGGCAGCGTGCATGTATCTCCATCCCCACGTGCACACTGTCACACTGCTCCCTGTCTGCTTCATCCCTGCTAACCCACAGTGTACTGATGGACAGATGTCTTCTGCTTATCTTAGTGTCAGAATTTCACCTTTGGATGTAAAATTTGCCTTTCTGCAGATCTAGAATAAATGTTTCACATCTTAAAATCATAACCTATTTAAATTAGCAACTCTCTCTTTACCCCCCCCCCCTTGCACACACACTTCCCCCCTCTCCCTCCCCTTTAATAAAATGAATATATATTTATACTTCAAACACAAAATGTAACAAATAAATAAAAAATAATTAAAAACAAACAAACGAAGGGGTTCATACAAATTCACATGGCTATTAGAAGATGCAGAACCTCTTTTTGTAAGAGTAAAAACAGTCCAACACAAAAGGCCTTCAGCTCTCTGTTTCCCTAGTTGTTGGACAGAACAAAAAAAGGAATATCTGTCTAATGTCATTGTTACAAGTAGCCATAATCCACGTGTGTTATTGTAACTATTGTGTTATCCTAGGCACTTTAACGTTGGGAGTTGGGTCATCTAGACCCACTAGACAGAGCTCTGAACCTTTTTCCTTCAATGATTTGTGATCTTCACTGGTGTCCATGGACTACATGAAATCTTTCCACCTGGTAGGAATAACATGTCAAAGTGAGGGTGGGGTCATCTAAGATAGCACAAGGGTTAAGGACATTGACTCTTTTCTCAACACTCCACAGAATTATGCACCAATTTCTTAAGTTTTTGTATTGATAAAGTCAATCAGATAAGAGCAAACATCTCAACTACGACTTCCATATCCACTGAGTCTGTTTCACCCTCAGCTTTACTCGAGCGGTTAGCGTCTGTCCTCTTTGGCAGAAACTGTCAGCCCTCAGACTCTTCTAGACATTTTGCCCTCTCATTTATTTGGTCCAAGCGGCTCCTGTGACCCCTCCAAGGTGGGTTTGGGGTCCCACATGTAAAAGAGTCTGTTGTTGTTCAAATGGACAGCGAGTTTAAGCCGGACTCTCACATCAGTGCAGTGGTAGAGACCAGCTTCATCCAACTATGGTGAAAGCATTTTTATCCCCAAAACATTTTGAGACAGTAGTCCGTGCTTTCATCACAACCCAGCTGGATCACTCCAACTGACTTTATTTTGGGGTCAACCAGTCGTCCATCTCACGTCTGCAGCTTGTTCAAAACGCTGTCATACTGGTCGGAGTGCGAAAGAGGGACCACGGCGCACCAGTTCTGGCTTTGCTTCACTGGCTGCCTGTTCATTTCAGAGTTCACTTTTAGATTCTCTTACTGGTTTTTAAATCTTGAAATGGTCTCGGCCCACCTTTGAGCTTCACTCTCCAAACACTCCATGGTGTCTCAGGTCAGCTGATCAGCTCCTCCTTGAGGTACTGAGGTCTAAAAGGTAGTGTAGGGGTGAACACTCTCTTTCTATTTAGCTCTGAAGCTTTGGAACGATTTGCAGCTAAATGTTAGACAAGTGTCTTCAGTGTCTATTTTTGAATCTCGACTTGAGACTCATTTTTTTAGCCAAGGTTATAGTCATGTATGATATTTTGCTCTGTTATGTTAAACTTTTATTGTGTTTTATGTTTTTACCTTCAATGTTTTCTTTCATTATGTTCTTCGTTTTATTTTGCTTTTATGTATTTATTCACTTATTTATTAAATATGTTTTTTACTATGTTTAGTTTTCAGTGCTTTGTTCAATTTTAATTGTGTTAATGTGCATTATGAATAAAGTTAGTGATGATCAGTTTTCCATTTGTTAACTTTTTTTAATAAGAGTTATTAAGGTTTACAGCAGCGAGTTGGTATGTGTCAAAGGCTTTGCTTTATGCCAAAGTATGATGAAAAAACATGGAAATCATCTTGGCATAAGCTTAAAAAAGCTGTTGTGTTGACGTATTTCTTTTGCACTGATGTTAGGGTGTCATGCTGCCACACGTCGGTTGGTCTTTCTCACACGCCTCTCTTTCCTGGTCTGTGTAAACTCAGGCCTTTCCTTTCCCAAAGTGAAGTGCAACGACCTTGAAGAGACTCATACATCTGTCCAGGCTCTGAATCTGATTCACTCTTTGAAGCTTTGAAGGAAAAAAACACAAGCATTCTTTATTTCAGTATGAGAAACCTTGGGCTCACAGTCACATAAAAGCGCATACAAATTGGAGCTCAGGCAACACGGTTCAATTAAAGACCGACAGACAGGACGCAGTGATCATGGAGGTAAATCAGCATAACGATACAAAGCAGTGGGCTACGCTTTGGCTAGAAGTCAATGAAAAACCGTGACCTCCTATGATTACAGCAGGCAGGAAGCTTTCAAAAAGATTTTTAGGTTGTGTGTCTGTGCACGAGTATGTCTGTAGTAATGCTCTTTATATGAAAGCATGGACAAAAGGAAAAATAATAGCATGTTATTACTGCCAGGAAATGTATGGAGTTTGGTTGGCAGCTGCCAGAGGACAGCTTGGCTTCATCCTGGAAATAGCGTGAACACAGAAACATTGCTGAAGCTGGCTGAAGACACATCCTAAACGTCTCCAGAAACCAAGGGAAAGCTCAAAGACTGCAAAAATATTTATCTGGTAAATGGTGTATACTTATAAAGCGCTTTCTACCTTCTTACAAAGGCCCAAAGCGCTTTACAGTCACAGTCCCATTCACCCATGCACACACTGATGGCGGCTCTGCTGCCAAACACTGGCGCCAACCTCCCACCAGAGGCAGGGTGGGGTTCAGTGTCTTGCCCAAGGACACTTCGGCACATGGGCGTGCAAGGCGGGAATCGAACCTGCAATCTTACAATCATGAGTCAACCGCCCTACCGCTGCACCACGGCCGCCCATGTATCTGTACATAATATTATTATTTAGACTGGTGTGATGGTAGTTGTTAGGTGACTGTACAGGGGTAGAGCAGTCAACCTCTGATAGGAAGGTTGGTTGGTTCCTGCCTTACCCGCCCCTGTGTCGAAGAGTCCTTGGGCAAGACACTGAACCCCACACCATCCCTGGTGGTAATAGGTTGGTGCTAGTAAGTGATGGATAGATGAAGCCTCGTGAAGTGTTTCGGCACATTGCCCAAACTGTATTCATACTGTGTCGATACTGTGTTACTCAATACGGACTCCTGCTGGACCCCCGCCACAGCACCCACCCCCAACACCCGCATGGCAGCAGAGAAAGAACAACCACCCGCCGGGTGCTCATATCCACCACCCAGCCCAGGGCCAGCAGGACCGCCACGGGGCCCCCAGGACCGCCACGGGGCCCCCAGAGCCAGAGAGTGGGGAGGCATGGGGGGACAGAGAGTGCAAATACAGTATTTGTCATTGTAGTTGTAGCTTCCTCATTCCCATGTCTCGCTCTATAATCCCCACATTTGACAGTTCTGCTGAACAAATGCCACATTTAACCTCAAAACAGAAAGGATTCATGTCAAATAAGAGTCTGTTTCAAATGGAATTGTTTTCTGCTAGATCAGGCAGAAACTGAGAGGAACAGCCAAAAACACTATTAAAACTATCAAATAAATCCACAAACCTAATTAGAAGATTACTTTCAACACCTTTAGGAAAGATTGAGTAAAAGAAAACGTCAAACACAGGTGGGCAGGGAAAACGGGTCGCGCAGGAAAAATGAGTTTAATCCTATTCTGTTAAACTCGCCGCTGGACTGATTTAGCACCCAAGTGACAGAAATGTGGCCGAGAAGATCTGGCTATTTTCAAAATAAAGTGCTTTTCAAAATAAAAGATAGCATGGACTCAAAATAAAAACCACAACTTGCCAAATTGATAGGAGACCTGCAAGATTTCTCTGCAAAATCAAAATGATCCAATTGGACAGAAAACAGAATCTGGCAACACTCCTGGTAAATGGGCTTCCTTGTTCGACACACTGATATGGTGGCTGAATCGGTCACGTGACTTTTCCTGGAACGATACAAACACCGACACGGTTTCACTTTATGAGCTCGACACGTGAGCCGACGCGTCGGTGTTGCTGAACTCATCACTAGTGCTAGTGTTCAGCAGCAGAACCGCCATTGTTGTGTGACTATGTGTGCATGGGTGAATGGAGCTGTGATTGTTGAGCATTGAGGGCCTTAAAGCAAGGTATGAACACTATAGGTATTAGCCATCCAACCATTTTCCTAACCCGTTGGAACACTTTTAGGGTCACGGGGCTGCCAGAACCTGACCCGGCGATTGTTGGGTGAAGGCGGGGTGCACCCTGGACAGGTTGCAGGTTTTTCACAGGGTACAATTCACTCCCAGTCATACCTAGGGGAATTTAGAATAATCAATTAACCCATGTGGCATGTGTTTCTTGTTGTGAGCACTAACCACCTCGCCCATTTTAGTTGCTGCGACACAAACATGAGCTTTTTCAAACATGCCTTTTTTTTTGTTGTAATCTGAAACTATTTTAAATATTTCCTCCATCATGAGTAAAATGCTACAAGAACATTTTAACCCTTGTGCTATCCTAGGCACTTTAACATTGGGAGTTGGGTCATCTAGACCCACTAGACAGTGCTCTGAACCTTTTCTCTTCAATGATCTTCACTGGTGTCCATGGATTACATGTAATCTTTCCACCTTTATCCACCTTTGTCATGGTAGGGAGAACACGTCAATGCAAGGGGGGGGGGGGGGTCATCTAAGATAGCACAAGGGCTAAAAACACCACAAGCACGATTTTCATTGGAGCCGGTCTTTAAAAAGATAAATAAAAGGCCTGAGAGTTTGTTTTCTAACACCCTTTTTACCGCTAGTACGGGTGTGTGCGAGGCGGCACTTTTTAAAAAGGTTTTCAAACTTTCCTGACTGCATTTCTTCAAACTTCAAGGTCATGAAGCTAATTACCACAAAATTCCTGTCACTTCATTGAAAAACAGACATGAAAACAAAAGCAGAGGAAGAAAAAACAGAGAAATATCAAAGCCAAATTGTAAATGGTAAAAGGGAAGAGTGGTTTAGAGTGTAGCAAAAGCAATTATACACAAAATATTCAAAATATTTGAACAGTGGCTTCTAAAAACATTTTTAAAATGAACGTCTCCAGTAAATTATAGAACAGGAACAGAAGGGAAATGTTTTCCTTGTGATTTTAGTGGAAGGATTTTACCCAGCAAATAAAATGTCAGGGTTTTGTTGAACTGGCTCTCTTTCTAACAGATGTTAGAAAGAGCTACAGCATTTCAACTTGGTGCTCAGAGATCTGCAAATATGAGCCTACAAAGCTTCTCCATTGGTGCTCCAACCTGTGATCAGCCCAGGCACAGATGAAATGTTCACATTTGAAATGTGCACAGAATACACATTCAACAGAACCTTTTGTTGCTAAAGTAAGGCTGAAT